>VZTY01017239.1:159282-237411 GCA_013400935.1 Turnix velox | reverse complement strand
GGACTTCATGGATTCACCAATTAATCGTGAGGTCCCCTTAGACTATGGTTCACACAAGGGAATAAAAGGAGATGTTCAGCTCTATGGAAAAAGCAGCTTATTCCCTTCACTCTTTTTACTCCCTCTCCAGATCGAAAAAAATAGGGAGAGATCACAGATGACAATTCCTACAGGCATGGGGCTCACTGATATCCAGCTTGCTCATACATGGGGGCAGAGGGATAAATATCCCTCATCCCAAAATATCCCTGCTGTCTTCCAACTGCCATTATGCTTTCCAGGATACCATTCTGACCCATCACTCTCCCTTCCAGTTTCCACTGGAGCTCTTAAGGTTCTTTTCCACAACCCAACCAACCTCTTTTCTACTTGCTCCTCACAGAAATCATTAAAAATCTAGCTGATTTGTTTATTTTTACTCCAAATACTACCTGAAGGGCTCTACCATATTCAAAGATAATTTCATATGTATAATTGTATTTAAAATATGTATTTTCAATTAAATAACAGCAAATTCTTTGAAATCTGAGTCCTCAGGAAGATATACTCTAATCCCTTGCCTGTAGTAACTCTTTGATTTTCATCAAAGGTAGATTCTGAAAACACCACAGCTAGCTTTAATTCAGATTTTGAGTCACTCAATAGCTTTGGAAACAGTAACATTTTGGCAAGGACTTTGGCACAAAAGATTTCACTTGCTTGATAAATGACATCCTACACTGCACAGTGCATTACATTCAGCCTCCCTAAGTGAGAGGTAGAGTCTAGTCAAAAGTGGAAAAAATACTGAAAAACTGAGTTCAGCTAAGGAACTACTGTAAACAACAACCAACTACCATGACAGAATGTGGGCGCTTTCAAGAAACGCTGTGGGGTCACCTGATTCCTGGAGATGACATCATAGAAGTCTCTTGCTCAAATGATCTCAAGATTTCATCAGTTCATCATCTTCTATGACATCCTACGGATATCACAGTAATCCAAAACAGTACAAAGATTTCCAAGCCCTCATACTGCAGCCAAACGGACTTGCAGAATACCCCAGGGTTTTGGTCCCTCTATCATCTGGGGACCCGGCCAGGCACTCCGCAGTGCCCATCTGCTGTACACAGATGGGCTTCCTTGCAAAGGAAACAAAAGCAGGAGGGAGGGAGGGAGAGAGAGAGAGAGAGAGGAAGCTGCCACACATCCTACTTGTGCCCTGATATGCCCTAGACAGACTGTGACCAGGGCATTTATCTCTTGTCAGGTACTCAGATGAATTCTCAGGCCCATACTCTAAAAATAGTTTTGGAAAACCTGTTTTTTAAACCAATTCTATGGCAGAGCTGGTGCTCTGCTTTGCTCTAATAACACACTGAGCCTTCAGCAGAAGAGCAGAAATACAGGAGCATACTTAATTATTTTTAAATGTGCGACAGATACGCAACAATTTGAATGTCTAGACTATAATTTACATAATTACATTTTAAACCAAAACATTTCAAAATTATTTATTTCCTGCTTCTGTGCTTAAGTGCTTGGCTGGATTTGGGCCAGGCTGCAGGATCGAACTGAAGGTGTATAAACCAAACCTTCAAAGAAATGCAACATTCACCAAGACTGTATTTAGTTGAGCAAATGTAGAAGAATGAAACCAACGATGAAGAGAAATTAGATTGGCTAAAAATTAATAAAGCACAGCTGGAATTATTCAATTCATCCATATTTGCTGCTTAAATAGCTCTAGGGCTAAGTCTTGCTGAAAGAAGATACTTCAAGACTCAGGGGTCAATTGCTTTTGGAGACAAATTGACCTACAGAAATACACTTGTCTAATTTGGTTCTTGCAGTGGGGCAAGTCTACAGAAATATATAACCAAGAAACCAATTTAGATTCCAGTGAGTGGATATCAGAGGTCAAGTTTATAGTTCCCATAAATTTACATACACACTCTAAAAGATTAATAACTTTTCAAGCTACTGCCTTTCTTTGCTAAAAAACAAAGACTTACTGATAACTTCTGAGAAAAAAAAACAACATATGTGCTTCTTCTGCATCCTCCTGGACAGAGATCATGCAGCCAGCTTGATGCTTGTTGCTGTGGCCAGTCCTGCAATGTTTCATACAAAGTGTTCCTACTCAGGCAGTGCAATGCTACTGGCTCATCTTTCAGAAGAAAGCATGTGCAGATCTCAGCATCATTAATTTCAAATTAATGACCGTTCAAATATTACCTTTTTAGTTAACTGGTCTTAGTACTGTAAGTTAGAGTGGTGTCAGTATATAGTTATTAGTTTGCAATGAGACCTTCAGAACATTGTTATCAGTTCTAAATATAATACTTTCCTCCTAGACAGATTTGCTATATTCACTAACTGGTATTGTTCACTGCTCAAAATTAGGAAATCACTTTATAAAATAGCAGCAAAATAGACCAGTATTCAAAGACAAAAATACATTTTCAAATACCAAGCCAAATACCAAAGATACATAAGCCCTGAAGCTGCCATTAACCTTTCAAGAATTCTACAAAACCAAAGTCCAGAATTTACCTGGGCATGTCACAAGAATTTCACTGTCAGTCAAGACTATCCTTGACAGCTAAAAAAAATATTCTATTTTCTGGTCTTTTAAATTTCATCACAGCAAAAAATAACATTTTCATTTGAGTAATGAAAAATGAAAATTTGGGTGAAAATGAAAAAAATTAATTCATATATGAAAATGTGCCACATGGGAAATGCACGGTCCATTTGTAAAGGCCCAAAAGTGGTAAATCCATGCAATCCAAACATGAAGAAGTGAGTAAATTCACTGTCGGACATCACCTTTTTCTAAACTGTCATCTGTTTTCTATTCCTAAGAGATTAAGAAACTCTATCTCTTCACACCCATAAAGAGATCCTAGAAACTGGGGTAAATTTCTGGATAAAACATGCAATAACCTTCTAAATGAATGCTGTTCAAAAATTCTACATTAGTAAGTCTCAGACAAGTTCACTCCACTGAAGCTCTGGATGTATTTATAGTAGAAAGATAATATGATTTGCACACCACCTCATGGTTTTTTTTATGATGCAGCAAGCTTAGATCCCATGTGTCAGTATTATTTCTGTAGCCAGAGGCTGAAATAACAAATGAAGCATTGGTGGATTTACCTGTACAGTCCTCTGAGTGCCATCAATGGTGACAGACAACAAGGGTGAAGCCAGGTTCCACTCGCTGGTCACGTTCAGTTTCATCCCATCAACTTCCACCTGTTGTGACACCAAACAAGGCTGTTACTATGAAGACAGACAGAAAACTGATCTCAAGTTCATTACTGCATACAAAGCAGCAACCATTTTAAAACAGATGGCTCCCAAACAACCTGTCATGTTTACTGCTTCTGCCATAAAAGACAGGGTCCAACAACAGAGTCTTCAAGCTATCTCTGGGGAGAGGTGAAGGACCTGTGAACAGCTGCCTCTAAGTAGCAAGGTTTCAAGTGATTTCCAGCAAGTAACAAACAGCCATCCAACTTTTAAACCTATCTGGACATGCTACATTTACTGCAATTAGACAAGTAATGCATATAAATTCCAGTGACACCTTGCAACCCACACAACAGGGCTTGCATATAATATTCCCTCCAAGGACCAAGGAAGAACTTTTCCTGCGCTTCTAATGAAGGGTTTTGCATTGTTATCTTAATTAATGTGAGGCAGTAATTAATTCTTTAGTGTTTTGCCTCCAAAAAGTCCAGAAAAACTTTGCAAATTCTGTCATCCTTTCTTCCAATATACAGCCGATCAGAGGAATATTGTTCCTGACTTGAATGCCAAAATGTCTAACCAGAAAGATTTTTTAAAAGAAAAACACAATGTTCATATAAAAATATTTCAACATGAACAGAAAAAATCATGAGTTCTGAAGAAAATTAAGAACAGAGTAGCTTTAATGGCACTTCTGTTACTTTCCCATTGTATAATGGTGTTTAAAAACACTGTAAAAGCCTCAGAGGAAGAGATGGATTATAAAAAAAATTACTATACTCAGACTAATATAATTAATCATGCTATCATGCCATCCAAGATCAGTAAACATTATTTTAGTTATATATTTTACTATAAACAGAAGAAAATTTGTAGTTGGCTGATCTCCTCTCTCAAAGTCTCAAAAGTATTTTCAATAAGTAAATTGCAGACAATATGGATAGGGATACAAATATTGCATGCATTCTTAGTAAACAAGATGAAAATTACTGCACTTAGAATAAAAGCTGAGCCCACATTTTGCAAAAGTTATAAAGCCTGCTCTTTCAGATCTCAGACTAATCATTATTTCATCTTATTACAAGAACAGGCAACTGTAATCTTAGTGTAACTTAAAAGAAATACGTAACAGACAAGCGTGCAGAGGTGCAATATGTAATTCGATAATTTTATTTCATTCAAGAGGGGAAAAAAATCTGTCTTAAAATCCTCTAACTGTACAGACTTCAGTTTAGAACACAAAATTGGTCTTCTAGGGATACAATCTACTCAGCTTCTGCAGGCTTTAAATATAAAGTTACATGTAAAGAACATGAAGAAAAACAAGTCATTTGCAATGGTTCACCAATAGGCCAGATTAGCTGGCATGCTTCAGGGACTTTACACTGCTCAAATGATGCAAACCAGCCATAAACCTGGTTTGAGTTAAGCCAGACCTGCAGCTGGTTTGCACTTCCGGAGCTCTGCAAAGCAGCTGGAACAAGCCAGAGTCCCAAACCAGCTCTCAGCAAACCTGAATCAGCAAATACTCCCTTTATTGAGAACAGCAGAATACTCCGAAAAAAGATATTCTGAATGAAGAAAAGCTGGTGCTTTGTCTCATTCCTCTTTGGTTAGCAGTTCAACGTTGATAAGGCAATTATTTAAAAAGCTGTCACTATTGCTATAACCAAAGACTATCTGCACTGGAGTCTGTGTTTGAAGACACTACAGAATTGCCTTGGTTGGAAGGGACTTTCAGATTGAGTCCAACCATCAACCTAACTCTGTCAAGAATCACCTCTAACCCATATATCTAAGTTCTATGTCAACCCATTTCTTAAATACCCTCAGAGATGGTGCCTCAACCCTGGATGCCCTGGGTATCCTGTTCCAATGCTTGATAACCTTTCCATTGTAAAAAATTTTCCAAATATCCAATTCTAAACCTCCCCTGGCACAACTTGAAGCCATTTCCTCTTGGTTCTACTGTTTCTCCAGGAAAGGAGGAAAATGGTACAAAAGCCTACCAGATTTCCGGCCAGCAAAACAACTTCAACTGAACACTGTGGGATTTACATGTAGCCCCAAAGAAAATCTACAGCTGATATCTATAGTCCTACTGGCAAAATATAAGTCAGTATCTCCTCAAAAAACTCCTCTATTTAAACATTAAGCTCCTTTGTCACTGTACAGATGAACAACAGAAAAGAAAACCAAGTGTGTCACAGAGCTAAATAACCTGTTTAAAATCATTCATGAGGGTCTATACAAATCTAGCTATCATTGATCTCAAATGATGTTAGTATCAAAAAATTTCTGGTGGAAATCACTATGAAAGAAGAGATGCAAGTGGTCAGACAGTAGGTCTAAACAGCCTGTGGCATGCTAGATATACCATGGCTGCTTAAGTTTCTCTCTGTTCAAGAAAAAATAAAGGGTCAAAAGGGAAAAAAAAGAAAGTAGTATTATTTGAATTAATTCATAGCCCAGTGAACTACAGCGGTCTTGGCACAGGACAGAGCTACAGGCTCCTAGCTGCTTGCACCTGGGATGCATCATGGTACATGCAACTGGGGAAGACAATGTGAAGCCAAGGAGATAACAAGAAAGTTGGCTCTCTTTGCTCCAATAGGTAGGATGACAAAGCCAGGAGGTCAAGCCAACAGAGAAAACAAACAAGGGCTCAGGGTAAGATATTTATCATGTAGTGAGCACATTACTTTCGCTACAAACCTTCCTTTGGCAACTCATCAGCCAGCAAGGTTACCTGAAGGAGACAGGAGATAAGATGTTTGAAGAAGCAGCCAGAAGTTTGAATTTACTTTCATTCCTCCACCAGCAATACTTATGTTAGAACCTTAAAAATACTGCAGTAAAGCCAGGGTCTTTTTGCTTTAGTCTTGGGGAGACAAAGAGGAGCAAGAGTTATATTGACTATTCCCTCCTTCATTTTTTATATGCTTATAAGCCAGGAAATAAACCTCCACTCAATGGATGCTAACACTTGAATTATAGGGAGAAGATCTCAGTCAAATCACTCGTGTACTGGGTACTTCGAGCTTTATGCCACATCTATATAGTCTTGATTTATTCTCAGCTACTCAGTTCTAAGTGTGTGCATGCATGCACATATACACGGTGTGTTATTCTTCATGGGGGAATTACTCTATAGTAACTATGGTTGTTTGAATCATTGCTGCACTGCATCAGTAGGGCATGCTGGTGACAATTTTTTCTTACTCTAAATAGGACTATTTGTCCCCGTGTAAGGGCATGAAAGATAAAAGCAGCCACAGTCCTCCTTTACAATTATTTCCAATTCAAAAGCTCTTGCAAATGAGGTCTCAGAAAGAAGAATGACAAGACCAAGACATGAGCCAGAAAAAGGTCAACAGCTTACTCTACTGTCACAACTTTGCAGACTTTCACTGGCATACACCTGAACTACACAAGTAGCAGCCCCTTCACCTTTTGTGGACCGAGTTCCTGATGTTCAGCATGATAGGTATCAGCTAACCAATAGTGCTAAGAGCTGCAAAGCATAATCTGCATTCAGTTTCCTTTACATAACATAATTTGGCATTCTATATGCATGTCAGGCAATTAAAGGAGGCAGCACAAGCCTGAGTGTTATAGCCTTGTTAATTTACTAATGCAGAGTCTCACATACATCTGGCACATGTCAATTTGTTTCCTCCTGGAAATGAAGGTGGTTTTCCAGGAGACTGGAGGGCAGCTCAAGCATTTGTTTCATGTCTGATGCTTCAAAAGACTATGTCTGAAGTTCCTCATCCCAGTTTTGAGACTGACTAACTCAAGTCTGTCGACATAATACTGTATTTCCAATTTTGCCCCTCAGCACAGCGTTTAACTTGATATCTTTGGATTAACTCCTGGGACAGAGAGTCCTGGCTCTAATTGTTGGGTTATGTCACCCCTATCCTTATTCCTTAAATCCCTTAATTCTACTTCTTGCAATAACAGAAGTGATGGCATTCCTACTGTCCTCTTTTCTCTGGGAAAAGCCTCTTCTGCCAAACAGCACCATACATCCCAAAACAACAAGGAGATTCATTTCTGGGAGTCAGAGACAGGAGAGATACTGCTCCTTGAACGTAAGACGGAGCAGGCAGAGGATTCCTAGTACTGCATGGCAATAGAAGGTCCTGCCATAGGTAGCTGTATTCACTCAGTTCATCTATAGTGATCTCAGACCAAGTCAAATTGAGTTGGACAAAACAGCTATTGGTTCCTGAACAGTTTTCACAAAATTCCTGAAATACTCATCTAATCTACAGCTAATGGAGAAAGTACATGGAATGGAAAAGGCAAGTGAAAACTGTTCTGTGACAAAGCTATTGTCCCTTACCTTTTTCAGTCCTATATATCTTTAGGAATGGAAGCGAAGTCTTTATGGGGCTGATGAGTCTAAGGCTTCCTTTAGAAGCAAGACACATGAAATCACAGGTACTCTGGAATATATTTTACTGATCTTCAATATAAAGAAAACCCAAATATGTCTTTCCCAGTAAGGAGGAGAGCTCAAACACTGTCTTGCATCTCTGTCTATATTCCCAAAGCTAATAAACACAACACTCTTCTTTAACATGAAAATTACCAGCCAGCTGGAGGCTATAAGCAGTTGCGGTCATTTGCAGAGTTGCCTTGACAATTACTGGATCTTCCTATACAATTTTTTCAAACAAATCCCACACTGTCTTAATGCATCTTGAATGAAACAGGAGTTATACCTGCCCACATTAGGAAATAGTATCACCCAAATAGTACCTCACACGTTGTCATTCATGAATGCAAATAAAAATTTCCCATGTGGGCAGTTCTTATTAGTTAAGCTCCTCCTTCTTGTACAACTTTTTCTCCTGTTCTTTGGACTGCCTTTGCAGTCATCTGAGGTCAAATTACCCATAAAGCATTTGACATTTTTCAGGCTCATGTCCTGGAAGCAGTGACAAGGCGTGCTGTTGTGAAGTTCACAGTTGGCACAAAATTGGGGCAAATGCACTCTAGTTAACACATTCTAAGAGAGCTCTGCCATCCAGGGAGCCTACACAGAAAATAGCAAGGGACTAATAGGAACTTTATGAAATTCAAGATGTATCATGAAGTTCAGCACGTGAGAAGGAAGAACCCATTGCAATGATACAGGCTGAGGTGTAGCTCTATGGAGAAGGACTTGGAAGTGTGGGCAGACATGTCAGCCAGAGATGAATGATGCCCAAAGGATTCTAACAGTATCCTGCGCTGTGCTAACATCATCATAGTCCACCCATGATTAGCTTCATCTACTCAAAACTCAAACCACGTCTACATACTGTGCCCACGGGGACAAAACTGTCTTTGTTTAATTCTAAATAGTTCCTATTAGCCCATTGCTCTTGCCTGCCCAGGTCCCACTGGGTGGCAGCATTGCCTGTCACTGTATTGAACACATTAGCCAATTGTGTGCCCTCTGTAAATTTTATGACTACATGCTCCCATTGCCTCCTCCAGTCATGGATAAGGTTGTTGACCATGAAACTATGCAGACCCCTGGTGACCTCTGAGTAGAGTACAACCCATTAACCACGATCCACTGAGCCTGCCCACTCAACAGGCTTTTTACATATCTACTTGTGCAAGGTGGTGTCAAAAGACTTGCTAAAGTCAAGGCAGATGACATTCATTCTCCCCTGCTTACACCTCTCAAATGTTGCTGCCTTTTTGCACTGGAGCTCTGCTATTACACCTGTTTCCAACAAAGCTGTTTTCCTGATAAAGGTGCTTATTTTTCTGAGTATTGTTGCACTTATAGGATGCTGTCCTTTAAGACATGCCAACTCTTCTGAGCTCTTTCACTCTTCAGAGCTGTCTCACATGGAATTTTTTCTACTTGCTAAATAAACAATAAGCTGAAGACCACTATTCTGAAGTTCCAGGTCTGTACTCCACTAATCTTGTTCCTTAATTACTTCAGGATCCTGAATACCAACCATTTATTTAATGGGTGCCACAGGCAAGTCTCTCATCGATTATCATACCTTTTACCAGTTCCTTCTTGACTGAATAGCAGATCTGCGCCAACACTGGTTTACCTGTCCAGTACCAGTATCAAGCAGTTATCTCAACAACCTTCAGAAATCTTCTTCTTTGCATACCACTATGTTACCTTTCCAGAAGATGTCAGGGTTCTCTACAAGGACGATGTTCTATGACACAGAAATGCCCTCCAGTTGTTTAAAGGACTGTTTACTTCCTAACCTAGATCAGGTGGTCTGTTACATACTCACAACATGCTATTTTCTTTCAATTGGACAAGTCCATGCCTTCACCTGCTCAAATTATTTCATAGTCTGTAAACACAGATGATCTCTTCAATCTGGTGAAAGATCCTTCTGGACACCAAGTACTTGTCATCATATCTCTGCTTCTAAAGCTTTGTTCATGCATACTTGCTAGTGCTGGTCCCTGTGTCAGCTGAGGTGCACACAAGGACTAGCACGTACCCGAAGACACTGATGGGATCAACATTCAAAGCAGCCATATGCACCAGTCCATTTACTACCATTACCACTCTGGCTTGCACAACAGACTGCCTCTAAACCCCCACTTTTTACATAGATGCTTTTTCATCAAAATCCACATTGACACCATTTCCATGATGATTTATAGAATCATAGAATCATAGAATAGTTTGGGTTGGAAGGGACCTTAAAGATCATCGAGTTCCAACCCCCCTGCCATAGGCAGGGACAACGAATCAAAAATACAAGTTGAAAAAGCTGTAAGACGGGTGGCTGCTTACATTTGTTTCTTTGGATAAATATCTTCTTTGTGCTTTCTTCTGAGAATGCCACATAAAAAAACGTGGTAGATGGATGCTTCCTTCAACACACTAAAATGCCTTAAAAGTTTTGCTTATCACAATTAGCAATGGTCTAAAAACCTGCAAGATTAGCTGACAAAAAAAGTACATGAAAGAGCAAGTATGACTAAAAGACCCCGTGGCCAACAGTGCTGTGTATTAAAAAAACTTATTAAAAATGTCATCAAGAAGTTCCTTTAAACCAGAAACAGTGGCTTTCATGTAAAAACTGAATTCACTGATGTCTATATGACAGCAATTTCTTTGATTTGAATTAACCTGTTAGTTTAGCTTGCATTTTCAGCTTGTAGTTATTGACAGTATACTCACATTAGACTGACCTTTTTCCCCTCTTTTCTTCAAGTGACTGCAAGGTTAGCTTTTTGGACTTTTGAAATGGATGGCCAGAAGCTTTCAAAAGGAAGGCAAAGTATGTGAGTTCCAATCTCATTAAAAAGGCTGCTTTTTTTTTAAACAAACTTTTCTTTTGTTCATATCAGTACTTACTTTTTTAAAAGACCCCAAGAGAGAGTTCCAGCCTATAGATCACTTGGCCTGAAGAAAGCTCTGTTAACTATTTATAGATCGTGTCCTTTTGTACCAAACTAGATCAAGCAATTCCTTCAGTGCACGACTGCAGGAGAGAAATTCATTTGCTCTAAGTGTCATCAAGGCAGCCTTTCACCTGCTATGAACAAGACCAGAAGATGGGAATTGCTGGGCTTTTACTTCAAATGCCCATTATGACATTATATGGGATGACATCATTTCTTTCAACTTTTCAAAGAATTAAGCACATGCATAGAATGGGCAGTCCTTAATCATAAGAGCAGCAAATAGACCTTAACCACTAGAATAAAGAAAACACATGTGCACACATTCAAATTATCTCTTTTTTCTTTAAGTGGCACATATAGATGCAAATCACCATTAGCTACCTCACTTTAGAAATGGAAGCATGCCAGTCTAGAGACCAAGGAGAGCAGCACAAAAAAGCCTCAGCTCCTCAGTTTAACAACAGATCAAAACAAGAGAGAGATGTCTATCACCTTTAACCAAGTGGGCTTTCTTCAAGTACCCGCCTAGGAAGTGGATCCTCTCCTTAAAAACAGTATAGAGATTGTACACAACTTTCCTTTATTATTTTTCTTTGTGGAGTCATTACTAAGATGACATCTCACATTTGTAATCTGCCTGAGTCCATTACAGTTTAAAGAAAAAAAGTTAAAAATACAGCAAAGAAATTAACCAGCTATTTCAAAAAGCACTGACATTTGTTATCAACTGCTTCACACACCTATTACCCTGGTTTGGGGAATATGAGTGTCTACTGTTATAGGACCAATGGGGAAGAGAAGATGAAAAAACATGCCTCACTTTTCTTTACCAATTGCTCTACCAAAACAAAAGCCCTGGCTCTGTCTAGCTAAATATGCTCCAGTCTGGACATAGGTACTGCTTTGAGATGACTGGGGCAGGTTGTTCAAACAGTATTGATACAAATCATGTGCATACAAGGCACTTTTCAAAGCTGTACTGCACTCCAGCCTTCCCTAGTCAATAGGATAAAGTGCTGGGGATATTCTCATTTTCTCTCCTGAAAAGGGTTCTAAGGACAGAGTCTAGTAACAGAATACGGGTCATAAAGAGCCTTATGCTGTGAGTTAAAAATACATTGGTAAACTAAATAGTGACAAGGTAGACACTGCTTTTTGAGTTATGATTCATGCCTATATAATGAAATCACAATGCAAGCCTAATTCCTAAATAACTTTCAGATGCAGAGTTTCCATTCTTTCCCTTATGAAGCACATGGGGATCCCAAGCCCTATCCCACTTTATAATATAAATTCTTAAAGAGAAGAATGACACTATCACACCAAGGTGCCACTATAGAATATGACAGGCAAAACCTCATACTACCCTTTTACACAAAGAACACATTTTGGAATAGTTGTATTTTTTTAAGCATTCATATAATGCATCTATTTGTTTAGGGAAAGTTATGCAATAAGGATATCAAAGTTAAGAATGGATTTTAAATGTAAAAAAGAATTTAAATAAAGCAACTGTAACACTAGATATCAAATTTAGAGTGAAGAATTAATAAATTCCAGCCTTGATTGCCAATTTGCTGCTGACAAGTCATACGTAACTCAAGCTCTTAGTATCTGGTGCCTGAACTAGGAGAAAGTGGTGGGAATTAACACTGGCTATCCGAGAACTTCCAGTACCATCAACCAGGCAACTGTTGGAAAAATATCACTGGAAAACATAAATTAGGGAGATAATTTTTTAAAACACTTTTTTAAAAGTGACAGGCAGACCAATATATGTACACACATTTCCAACATTTTTTTAAAAATTATTACCTACTGGTGTCCCTTCTAATCCGAGAATAATGTAATAGGTAGACCTCTCACATGTGGCCTAAAACAAGCATACTATAGCAATTTGAAGAGCAATTGAAATCATGAGGACCACATCCATCAGCTGAGAAGAAGTGGTGTACTTCAAACACCATTTACAACTAGATACAACAGAACTGGCAGGCTCCAAAATAGTTAATGAGGAAGAAAAGCACCATATTTTCATGTTTCAAAGTCGTACACTACCTTGGCCTAGTTGTGTAGGTTGGATACCCACACTGACTAGAGTCTGACACTGATTTGAATCACTCTTCCTATTGCACTACAAGCAGGAAGGCTAACTTCTCTTCAAATCACTAAACAGCTAGAATAAGCATCAGTTAAATAAAGGGGGAAAAGTGTCTTTGATTTGACATTGTGTAGTGACAAGAAGAAAGTACAGTGGGCAACTGGCTACAGATTTCATCCAGCAGTTCCAACCTGCTGCTCTCAGCTGTCACAACAGGATATAGGTCACAAATAGTCATTGAGATATTCCCAGCCCAAGGTTATTCACCACATCAACTAAAAGCTTCACATACAAAATACTTGGTGTTGCATATTGTCCCCAGACTGCCTCAGAACAACAAGTGCAACACGGAATCAAATCTGCCTCTTAAAGCCAAATCTATTTTGGTTATCATCTGCAATCTAATGTATCCCCTTCAATCACATAGCCAAGCAAAATACTTCTGTATGCTGTCCAAATCCACTGAATTTAAGAAAAACAAAGGTAACAACTAGATAAGTTACATTATTTCCACAGCATAAGAAAAATAGCGGATGTAGGAGGCCTTTCTCGCATCCAGAAGAAAAGAAATAAGCACTGGAGGAGACTAGATGCAACAAAAAAAAATTATCTTCAAACCAATTCCCATTGTTTGTTTACTTTCCAAGTTTAATAACTTCAAAATCAGTGTTTTTAACCAATGGCTTTCAAGAGGCTGATTAGAAGCAATAGCATCACCAGATGCTTACCAAATTCCTGCCAGCGTTTCCTCCACAACCACGCACTTGAATCATCTCTCTTGAACATTTTTGATCAGCACCAAGACAACTACGATGTTTTTCATCAAAGCATACCAGCCATCTTGCAGGGAAAACAAAGAACAGTAAGGAATTGTCAGGAGTAATAGTAGGCATCTTCTCCCTTTACAACTCTCTCTAGCTCTTAAATTAAATCCAGAATGTCACAGCTCCAGTGGTGTCAGTGATAAATAGAAAAGGGAAGAAAAGGCTGGGGCAAGAGGGATAAGGATGCTGCTGACACAGCAGGGAGAAGATGAAACAGCAGAAGAGTCATAAGCCACTTACACAAAAGAGGAATGCTGAAAAGTTTCAAAACATTTCAATAAGCAGAACAAATCTAGTCATGTAGCGATGTAAAAGAAGATGTTTACATCCCATGCTATTTACCTTAGAAGTTAATAGGATTGCATTGTTTATGTTAACAAACTGATGACCATGAATTCACTCAAAAGGCGTGGAAGTACTGTTTATGAACAGACACCTCTTCAAATTCCATATTTCTTTATGGTTTTATCTACTTACATATAAATAGGTGATAGGGGCTTACTATTGACTTTTACCAGCGTGAACTCAAATTCACCATGCTAATAGAACGAGTCAAATAAGAAACAGTATTTCCTTCAAAAACACCATATAAATTAAATTCGAGTTCTTTTTCATGTTTCAGGTTCAACAATCTTAATTGCATTTTTAGCACATAAAAGTTGATATGGAACCAGTTCCATGAGTTGTTTGGAACATTCAGTTTTCCGATCTGCGTAAATGTAGGGGAAAAAGTGAAGTGCACACCCTGAAATAATTTGGCATTGGAGACAGATTACCTACATCCTTTAGCATTGAACAAAGATAATTTCCTCAGCAGAGAAACCTCACAAAGTGATTACACAACTGTAACTACAAAACAGCAGTCAGCACCTCCTAAAAAACCTTTTTATTTTAATAATCTATAAATATTCAGACTTTGAGTGCATCAAATATATATATATCTTTGCAACAGTTGTTAACAAGAACATAGCTTTATACTGTCCTAAATAAAACATGCAATTGCCATGGATTAAGCTGCATGTTCACTACAACACGGTGAAAATCAGAGACATGAATTAGATGTCAACTATACACCAGAGGAGAAGAAAATGCATAGAGAATCCAAAACAATCATGAGATCTGCTTCTCAGGCAGCAATGAATGGAGCATCCTGACACCACAGCTTCAAATGCTTTTGACATTTTAAATACTATGGCAAATGTATAGACTGTTTTTGAAAGCTTTATCACAAAAGGCTTGCCTTTCATAAGAAACGCGTTGCAGAGCTAATTTTAAGTACCTCCTAGGATCTTTTATGAAATCCATTAATATTTCTTCTATGTGAGTAATTAGTCCAGTTTTTCCATCATCTTTTTTCCAAAAACTTTCACTCTAATAACCATCACTTCATATTCTCCAATGTAGCCATAAAACATCAGGACAAACATAAAACAAAGACAGGAAAATGTAGGAAGTTTAGGTGTAGATCACAATGCTTCTGATATAGCTTAGAAAGATCATTAAAAATACAAAGATGGGAAAACATGGGTAGTTTACCTGTGGATCATAATACTTTCATATTCAAAGTTCTACCAATTCTCAGACATACTAACATTTTCCTGCTTTTCCCTAACACTAAACAAGGGGCCAAGTCCTGAGGCCAGTAAATCTGGCTGGGTTCTATCTAAACATGCTTTGAAAAAAGTATTCATAAGAGTAGTCGACGACCCTTGTCCCCTCTATACAATACCATTGTATACCTCTCTATACAATATCAATCTCTCTATACTATACCAATCATTTTCCAAATACTCCCAATACCTGAGCACAGAGGTGCTCCAGGCAGGGATCAGAGAACAAGAAAAATCACCCTGAGAGAAGCTCCTTCTCATAAGAGACATGAAAAGAACCCAATGTGGTGCTTCTGTACTCTCTGCCAGGGGTGTCCCTGCTCTCAAAGCAACTGGCTAGTCCAAATCAGTCAAACCAAACACTACAGAAACAGTACATACAAAGTGTGTAGTAACAATTGGAATCAGCTGACTGCTGCCCCGATTTCTTGTAAAAACTGTTAAATTCATTCTCTCTCACTAAGAAGTAAGATAGAAGTAGTTGGAAGCATCATGGAGTCTGGGAAGTGCAAAATAAATTAAAAACTCATGTTAAAGATTTTGCTCTGTACAATCTGTAATTTAGAAAATTTGAAAAGATATGACTGCAAGAGGTTCTTTAGAGAACCAGGGCTTTCAGTAGCCTCCAAAGAAACAATGCAGCTGATGGGAAAAATTTAGAAGTCGTTGAATAAAAGAAAGCAAAACAGAACAAAAAATGTTCAGGCTTACTCTATTTTTATAGAGCTTGAGAGGTTCTGTGCAGGTGTATCACTGAGACCACAACACAGTGCTAGTGCAAAAGTAAGTAAAATGGAAAATTAAGCTGTCCAAGTGTTTAAAAGGCTGAATTTCTTGATTTCCAGTAGCAAATTAGAAACACTGAGAGAAATTCCCTGTAAAGCTAAACAAAAACTCCAGCAAACAAAAAATGAGTTTGGGATTCAATAATAAGGCAAAGCAGCTAGCATAACGTCAGGTTAAAAAGGTAAGGGATGTCACCTCAGAGCAGAAACATCAGAATCTTTGTCTATATAGAAGGCCTACTTAGAAAAGCATGACACAAAACTAATTCAATACATTAAAAATCAAACACTGATTTTTATTGATATGTAGGGAAAGGACTATAAAGAAACTGGCACAATGGTGCATCCATAATTCAAGACCCCATTACTCAAAAGGTGGTGATGAAGTGAGGACAACGCAGAAAGAACAAGGATGGAAGGTGGACTTGAATACACTGTTAGGAAAAACAGCAGAAAGTTGCAATAATAATAATGATTTGAAAATCCAAAAATCATAGAATAATTTGGGTTGAAAAGGACCTTAAAGACCATCTAGTTCCAACCCCCCTGCCATGGGCAAGGACACCTCCCACTAGACCAGGTTGTTCAATGCCTCATCCAGCCTGGCCTTAAACACCTCCAGGGACTGAAGTCCAACATCCGTAGCCAGAGTTGGAATATTAAAACTGGTTAGAGACTGATGATTGTTGTGTAAATGACCAGTGAGACTCAAGCCAATGTTTTTTTCTTTTTAGGGTATAAGCTGGGGGTGTAATCATCATGGCTCTTGGTTGGTGTGAGTAACAGGACAGAATTAAGGAACAAAATTTGGATGAGTCAGGAAGAGTATTTTAAGCCAATGACCAAGAAGTTTCTCCTGGAAGCAAGTGCCATTTCTGTCTCACTGGTCAGGGCTTACCTGCAGGATAAAAGCCCAAGAAAGGAAGCATGTTTGTTCCTTCTAGTTTTCCCAAATACAAGGACACAGCATTACTGCTCTGTGAGGGACTGGGAGAACCCTGAAGTGCGAGAGCAAGGGTTTGGGCTTCTTCACCCTCTGCACCAGGTGGGATGCAGCAAAGGACAGTCAGAAAACACACCACCAGCTCAGTATCAATCCTTCCCAATTGAGTGTTCATAACAGAGCAGTAGATTAGACTCATGCATATTTTTAGAAGATAGGCTTTCCTTAACCATAAGCCATTAATACCAGCATTTACCCATCATTTTGCCCCAACAAAATTTTCAGTTTATCCTGTATTTTAGGAACTTTCACAGAGTGAGCTGCAGAACTTCCCACTGCATGTTATAAGCTGCAGCAAGTAATGAGCTGTGTCTGTAAACACTCCTTTGAGAGAGCTAGTTAACCTACTGCTCCATGTACAGAAGGGTCAGCAGACATGAATGGAAGATTTGGCCGGCTTCAAATATTTAAAATAAAATTGTTATCCGGAGCTAGACAATGTTGAATGATGCTAGGATGGTATTTTAACTAACAAAAGAATCCAATAAGCTTTTGTGAATGCCATTGATAGCACGGCACATGATACTACAAGAGCTATTAAGAAGCTACTTCTTGGAAATGAATGATAGCACAAATCATGAGCAAGTCCTAGTTTTCATTTGGCCATTAAATACATGTAATTTTCAACTTGCCACTACTTGCACCTCCCGTAACAATTATTCTCAATTTCTTTTCATCTGTCCCATAAAAAATGATTGCTTCTGCTTTACTTAAACCTCCACTTACATCAACCCTATTGTTCGCTCCCTTCCCTTTCATCTTCTCCACATTAATTCCCCACATTGCTTTTGATCTAGCTTTTTGTTTCCTTTTTTCCCCTACAGATTCTTCCTGATGAAGAATTTACAGCCATAATGTTCAGCTGATGTGTATGGTGATATTTTATTGATTCACTACTCTATTAGTTTCATATAATGAATAGCATTATACAAAAAACAAGACAGGTTGCCTATGTCTATAGCTTGGATTTTAAAAATCAATGTAACTGAACTTGAATAATGCTCCATTTTATCAGCAAATATTCATATTTAATTATAATTGGAGTGGCATATGCAAAGAGCAGCCAGAGAAAACAAACATTTCCTCCTCACAGTCCAAAGAATTCCTCTTTGCCATCATGACAAGCCAAGTAAATAGAATAATTGCAGTTTTCACTGCTGCTAAATAAAAAATAGAAAACTTCTCCAGGAACTGTTCTGTGTGGCTGTAATAAATGCCCACAGAAACAGGTTAACTTGCATTATTCATCCCTCTGTTGAAAGGATGGTCCTTTTAGAACTGCAAAGATGCGTGAAGCAGAGCAGGATTTTAGTAGTAAGTTTATTTTAAATGTATGCTATATTTAATTTTTAAGAATACTTAATGCTGAACAAGTGCAGGTTTTATGTTGATAAATTAACAGCAATATCCAAGTATTTTAAGCCCTCAATCATTATTTCACTTACCATACTAGATTTTACTCACTGCAAGACCATATAACCCAAGTTAAATTCTGTGTTTACTCAGTTGTGTCAAAACCAGTCAGACTCTGAGCAGTCCCAGTAGTAAAAACAGGCTGGGGCTCCCTTTCTCCCAGCTTCACAGCCAGCTTGCCACTGCATTCCTCCTCCAGCATTTGGTCTCTGGCCTCGTGAATCTTGTATTTCTCTCTGCACTAGTACAATGTTAACTAAAGAAGAACTTTAATTGCTCCTCACTGCATGAGAGGGCTAGAATGGAGAATGGCTGCCATTGTCTGTTAGTCCAGAGGTGGCACTGCCAGTGCCTGCCTTTCAAAGGAGGAAGGTGCAGAAACACCCAATCCATTGTGTATCAAAAGCCATAGGGAGAAAAGGGATAACACTTCATCCTATGCAAGAGATGAGGAAGTCCAGGCATGTGCCAGTGCCAAACCTCTACACAGTTTTATTGGCAACAAATAACAGATTAGCTATCTGAAGTCTTCCAGGTACATTAAAGGTTAATCCTGGATTTTGATGAAGGGACCTCCCAGGAAATTTAAAGATCAATGTGCTGTCTGCATACAACATTGAGTTCTGCATACAGACCAGGCAGGTTCTTTGGCATGCATAATCAATCATTTGCATATGGTTGTCATTACATAGCCACCACTGAATAAAGCAATAACGGACATAGAGCAATAACAATAGAGAAGCAAGCCAAACAGTCCTGTCCCCATCAGAAATACTGTCTGAGGACAGTAAAACACTTTCTTAAAGTACTAGTACTTCACTAAAGGGAAGAAATCCAAAACAGAAAAGTTAAGTCTCCTGACCTTTGCTTTTACCTGCTCAGGATATTTTCACAAAAACAGAGCCTTTGTCCATGCAAATCACCTCTACTAATCCACAAACCTCTCTTAATCCCCACAATATAAACATTCCATGTTTGCCTGTTAAGATGACATCTTCACAAGAGGACCATTTGGTATGACAGCCACTGGCCACAGCACAAATGTTGCCTAAGCTCTGCCTCAGCACCTTAGCAAAAAATCTCAGGGGAAGGACTGGAGAAGAGGAAGATAACATTGTAATGAGCAAATCCAAATGTTGTCTGCTTTCCTTCTAGTTAGGAAATGACTAGGTAGATTGGAAAAGCTAAGCATCCACAAGCTTAAAAATTTATAATAAGAAACACTAAGAATCAATCATTCAGCACAGGTAAGTTGAAAAAAGTCTAATTATTCAGTCTTAAGAAAGCCCAGGAAACAAAATTTTGTCTACGTATCTGCAACAAGTTTCAGCAAAATCAATCATACTTTATTACTGTCACCTATGAAGACATATGCACAGTTCACAAGTGATACATCTAGGAAAGGTCATAATACCGAGAACAATCAACAGGACCAGCTGTCAAAGCCCTAAGTGCATAACAAAATGCTAAAAATTCTCGCCTTAAATCCTTTTAGAGCTACAAAACAATGACACATTAAAGGAAGACAGACCTGGTTTATGCATTTTTGCATTTATTTTCTCTCAATAGTTCTCAAAATTTTTTAGCAAGTTCCTATAAAAATTTACTTCAGATGGGCTCAATTCTGCAACAGACTCCATGAGCTGTCATCATTCTGGTTTACTGCTAAACCATTCTGATTTACTCCTGTTCTTCACAATAAAAGATCTCCATATTTTCCACAGAGGTAGCTTAAAATCTGAAATTTTTCTAAAGCTAAAGCAGCTCTCTATTTTGCATCGTAGCCCCTATTGATTACAAAAATAATCCAAGCTTAATATACATATAAAACCTAATTACCTAGCTATGCATTGATCTTCACTGTGGGGAGTTTCCTTGTTATAAACACAACAAAGTGGTGCCTAATGATAGTAATGGCAAGTAGGACTGTGAAAAATGAATATTCAGAATTGCAAGATTAATGAAATGCCCAAAATCCATGGAGTTTTATAAACTTTCTATCCAAGAAGCAGCCAGTTATTGCTTTAAATTTACAGGTCTCCTGTTTATAATTGCAAATTTGATGATTCTGTAGCTTTGCACATCTCTTTATAGGAATCTAGTATCTTTCTACCTTGATGTGGTTGCTTTTTTGGGTTAGCTTTGATAACATGAAGAGTGAGGCCCTAGGCATTGATACATTCTGATACAAAGAATTTCGGCCATCTCACAATGGAAACTTTTCATACATTCTTCCTCTGCACAGTCAGATAATGTAAAACAAAGAGAGTTCTCTCTTTTCAAATTCTCTGATTCTTTTAAGGTACCAAGCCATTAGACTACTTACTATTTAGGAAAAAAAACATGTGCCAATTTTTTTCTTCACACATTTTGTTTCAGGACAAAAGAGAGCAGAGCTGTCTTGTACGTGATAAAAACTGAATACACTTTGGATAGAGACACATATTCTATACCTGTACCCTAGCTGAAGGCATTACCTGAGTTAATAAAGCTGAAACTTGCAAAATCCTCCTTACCATTATGTTATGGAGAAAGGAACCTTATGTCTTCAGAAGTTGAGAAATACTGAATAAAGCACTGCAACTAAGCAGAAAATAGAGGTTTGAAGTACTTCACTCACCTAGTTGTGAATTAGGAGAATGTCAAGATGGCAGCGTATCAATAGAAATCCTGCTTTAACTGCTTTTACTTTTTCTGTTACAGTGACTGACAGGTGAGGAAATGAGGGCTATTTGGAATTAAGCAATCCTTTTGTGTAATTCTAAACTCTTTATGCCAAACTACAGATTATTAAAAGCCCCATTTACTGGTATTCTTGTCTTGAGGTGCATCCTGCTTTATTATAGCTCTACAAATTAAATCTGTTTTACGCAGTTTGTTCAATGAAGAGAGTGAAACACCAAACACAGAGGAAATGAGACTTGGATCAATAAGTCTGCTGGGATATAGGTTATATATAGATATATATATAGATATAGTTTAGGCAGCCTCAAAATTATAGGCAATATGTGTGCCTTATATGTTGTTGCCAGAACTGCAGTACTGAAAGGGACAGTAAAAGACAGTGCCTCTACTGTTAAAGAGTAAATTTATATTCCATTTCCTAAATCTCCTATTCAGAGAAAAAAACAGTTTGTTTCTGTGGAGAAAACTGTGTGAATTCCTTTCCTACAAAAAAACATGACTCCAGTTCATGAAGTAACAAGTGCCAGACATTCAGCACTTCTTCAGTGAGAAAAGAAAGACTTCATCAGTGGAATCCTCTTACTAATCAGCAACCAATGGCCAAGTAAAGAAACATTTAAATACCTTCTCATGCAATTAAAACCACTGAGACCTTTTTCCAGTAAAATTGATTTTAAAATTATAAAGTTGCACGTACCATGAAATTTCAGTAAAAGCACAAAAATTTCAGAGCTTTCCATGATCTTAATAAGTTGTTTCATCGCATTAGATGTGTTAACTGTCAATATCCTACATATATAAAAACCTCATTTCCTCTGTCATACAACATATTGAAGAAAGATTTAATAAAACCCTTTAATATTGATTTAATATTACCCTTACATTTACAGAGACAAAAAAAACTCAAGTGCAGAATGACAAAGATTCTGTCCCTTAATCCTAGTGTCACAAAAGCTGCTTCTTTGAAAGGAAGACATACTTCAACCACTACTTTTAGTCCACCAAATACTTCTTAGCCTTGGGTGCACAGAATCAAAATGGAGATTATCCCTACTATTTTTTAATGCAGATACATTACACTGAGATAAGGAGGAAAAAAAATCCTAGTCAAAGGACAGTATACCATTAAGAGCAGAATCCCTGAAGCTCAAGGTTGTCTAAAGCCAAGAGATTGTTTATACAGAACATATTCCCCTGGAAGGGCCAAAAGGTACAACTAGAGAAAGTAGTAATGTGGGTACCCATTTAAAATCATACAGGAAGCATCAGCGTAGAATACTGGCACAAACAGAATGATCTCTGCCATTTCTTTCTCACAAATCACATAGAATCATTCTCAGCAAAAAAATTAAATTACTTAATACCTAAAAGCAACCAAAGAGCTCCATCATACCCTAATGATCACTATGTAAGAAAACAATCCAATAAAGGAGTCCTTGTCCACATAACCTTGTTTTATTCCTTCAAATTAAACAGTGCAAACCAATATGGTTACCTGCATAAGAACACCCAGCAATATGTACCACGAAGACATGTCAAAGCTATATGTAGAACTCTCCATGTGTCTGTTTGCTTTAGCAGAAAATAATTAATACCCTCTTTGTATGCAACACTTCCTATGAAAAGCATCATAACAGATAGGTCTTAACACTCTATATATGTCTTTGAAGTTGAACCCACTCTGGCTACTCTTCAGAGGTCCCTTTCAGCCTCTACCATTTTGCAATTTTATCTTTTTTAATTTTGCTTTAAATTGTTTCTAAAAGGAAGAATACATCACTGAAGAAAAAAAAAAAACCACAACAAAAATACATTTACTTAAGTCAAATATTTAAACCTTTCAGTGGGAGAGAATAAGACTAACAAGTGGCATTGGCTTTAGAGGAGTCATTCAAAGTATAAAGGACAGTACTGGAAAAAAAAATAGTCAAGATAACTGTTGGAGAAGATGACAAATAGCAATAAAGGCTGGCAAACTCAGCTGGAGATAAAGGGTACCTTACAGGTGAAAGGCTCAGACATCTCTTTCCTTCCCAATGTTAATTAATCATCTACGTGCTTTGCACAGACTGTTTTTTAATGTCATTACTTATCAAGATTTAACATAGTAAGATACATCCAGAGATTATTCCAGGTAATGAAGCTGTATCTAAATCTTACTGTTTGCAAAGTTACCTGTGCTTTTTATTCCTCTTCACACTTTTCTTAGGCATAGAACCAAATTGCAAAGTTTGCACTCAGCTTTCTTCAGTACTGGTGCCAACAACAGGCACCACTGATCCAGGCTCAGAGCTGGAGCACTATGTTTGAGTTCAAACAAAATGCATGCTTAGTGCTGTTTTAACAAAAAAATACCCACAGAAAACTAGTATTTTAATTGAAAAAACCACCAGACTATGCCATTTGAATTAAAACAATCCTTGATTTAGTATTTTAAAAATATAATTAGGCCTAAGCAAGAGAGAAAATACAACATTATGTATTTTTTAAGAAATTATAACTTGTCAGACCATGTTGGTTTTAATTCTGATCAAGAGAAGATGAATAGTAAGTGCTTTAAAATTCTAATTCTAAGTACTAATGTATGCTGGTAATTAGGAAAGCACACAACAGAGATGAAATATAACCTCGAAGACTAAATGAGAATTTATACTCTGAAGTTACTTCATTTCTTAATCACTCCAGCTAACTGTACCAGAAATATGCTTGCTAAAATGATAAATCAATGGAGGCCATTAAAAATTGCAGTAGAAGAATAAAAAAAATCACAGGAACATACCCTAAGAAAGAACTAGGCACATCTAATAAAGCAGATTAATAGTTCCAAATGACTGAAAAATGACAGAGTTGTAACTTCGAACATACTTCCTAATGCATTTCAGAATGATTTCTCACTTATTCTGGAAAGCATTACTAATATTGAACTTTCTGGGGCACACTCTTAGCAACTGAAACAGTTTCAGTTGGGAATATGAATCGTTCAAAAGATTCCAACTCAGTGATGCTCTCACTTTTACAGCCATTTAGCACTTCAGATGCTTAAAGCACAATTTTTACAAAGCAAGAAACAAGTATTATGAATTGGGATTTATGACAAAAATTATAGTGAACTAAATTATGAGTATTTGTACACTGCAGGGTCAGCCTGAGCAACTTTAAATCACCTTTGGTTCAGTTTGGACAACAGACATACCCAATATAATGGGGCAAAATTATTTGATCTTTGGCTGGGTAGACTGGACAGACAGATTACTACTACTGACACTGACCATCCCTTGAGGTTTTCCTATTAACTCACATATTTCAGAAAGATTTTTTATCAAGAGCAGGAAAAATCCATTCGCTGCATAAGAGAGAGGGTCTGTTCCTCTCTGTTCTATCTGAATTCCTGACCTTTTGTTCAAGGACATCCACTACTGGCTGGTTTAGTTCTTGGTCTATTTAACTGTTAAATAAAGGAGGCCCAGACTCTCAGTTTCCTGAGAACTTAATACACTACCTATCTCTATCCTTCTCATTTATTAGCATTACCTTTAAATGACAAAATTGGTCTTCATTCTTGTCTATTAAGTGTTCAGAATCAGGTTGGATCAGGCTTGGAGCAACCTGCCCTACTGAAAGATGTCTTTGTTCATGGCAAGGGGGGGACAGGACCAGGAGGTCTTTAAAGGTCTCTTCTGACCCAAACCATTCTACAATTCTAATTTGCCAACCAGCCATAAACATAGCTTTCCTTTGAGCATTTAGATGGTGAAACTGAAAGACTTTAAATTACTCAAAAGTACATTTGTTATAAGTTAACAGTACGCGAAGCTCATCAAAATAAACACACCAGTTTAACCAAACACACTTTTCATTAAACCTTCTCCCTCCTCCCCTATGAGCTAAGAGAAAACAGAAAATTAAAACAGGACTAACTGTGCATGCAAGCCAGTTTGCTAGCATCAAACAGCTGGGCTGCTCCAAGAGGGACAAAGGGGTCACTGTGTGAAAATACACAGTGATTACAGCAATAAAGGAAACAGCTGATAGAGGTTAGATGGTGGAAACAAGAGGGCAGCCACAGCAGAAATACAGGTTGAAATGAAGACAGAAGGAGCAAAGGAGGAGCAGAGGAAGAGTCTGCCAAAAGGAATGGGTCTGGGACATGGAGTATGAGGGAGAATGGAAGAGTCTTTGGTTGTCCAGTTCCTCCCATCACCACACTCTACTTTCAGTTTCTCACAACTCAGACAACTCTATTTGAGCTAAACGGTCACTTAGAAATTATTTCAGAAAAGGGAATTTTAAGAGTGAAACATGCAGCCATTTCTGACACAGAAGAACAACACATTTTTGGTCACACTACATTCTACTGACTTCTCTATGAAAGGTTGCAATATCCCCTTCATGTGAGAAAAGCTTGAAAATCTGCCCAGCAAGTGAACTGGGTAACTGAACACTGCTTCCTTGAAACTTTGTTTTTGAATGCAGAATATGAGGTCAACTGTAACTTCTGTGACTTCAATGCTTATTCCTGCTACAGCCAGGCACCAAAGGAAAAAACATCAGTACAAACAATCCACAAGCATCAAAAACTGGACACAGAGTGCCTCAGGCCTGGAGAGAGCAGGATGGAACAGTGACTTGGAAGCATCAGGGAAGGAGGTACAGAAGCAACAGAGGAAAATTTGGAGTAAGTAGTAATGTTGTGGACACATCACTGAACAATCCCCATTAATTAAACCAGACTCCAAATTTTTTAGGTCAGCTTGTTGCATACTACTAATGTCCTAGTCCACTAAAAATAAACACCAGTTTACTTTCACTACACCAAGAGATTATAATTTAAAAAGACCCTACTAAATAGGTGATGCACATGAAACACAATACTGCAGGACAATTTTCTGACAGCAGTGTAAATTTCCAATAGCAGTGACTTCCCCCGCAGCATTTCCATGACTGATTCCAGGGAGAAGCTTGAGGCACAGAGAACAAAAAGCATGCAAATCTGACTGTATTTATAGAAAATATGGTTTCAAGGATCTGGCTAGCACAATCTTGGCAGAGGCAGAGATAGAAGTCAGCACACAGGCCCCTTCTACTTACCTCCACTGTCTCTCATTTCATTTCCATGAGCAATGAATCAAAAGGTCTACAGACAACAGTCCTCATCACTACACAAACTATGGGAAACACCATGGGATGCTCCATGTAACACACTGAGCAGCAAAGGGATTCTGCACCCAATCACATGGTTACTACTATTGGAAAATGTGAACTTGGTGGCTAGCATTCCTTAAATCTGAATTATTTTTGGAATTGCAAAAACAATCTTTGAAATAAAAGCTGGTGCATACAGTATTACCTGAAATAATTCTAGAATTACGGAATTATAGGTCTACTTTGGTTTCCAGTTGATTTCAGTTTGTATGTCCTAGAGATCTGTAAATTTGCTCTAGAAAATTAAAGAAACCATTGGCAGTTGATTATGACTACTTAAATCAGGTTCTTTTTTTATTCCTTATATGAGTGACAAACAATATCTAATCTATTAAAAATATATTGTATTAATTTCTATCTCTTGCATTCAGAACAACCTTCTTTTTCAGCCTTTTCAATTACAGTACCTTTAGTCTAACCTTAGAAGAAAAAGTAGTCAGGCTCTTCGTGGTGACATACAATGATGCAACAAGGGACAATGAGTGCAAGCTGGAACACAGGAGGTTCCACACAAATATGAGGAAAATAGCATTGTTTATTTGTGAGTCCCCTCACTAAATCCACATTACACACTCAACTTGTACTAATCAAACATATTAAAATCTCTTTAAGTTTTATGGAAACGAGAAGCCTCACAGAGAAGAAAATTAGTGCCCCCATTCAGCTCTGGGACAGACAGGGACAAATTTGGTTGTCACTCAGCAACAGGGCTGGCCAAGCTGTAAGTGAATGATCACACTGCAGACCCAGATCTGCTTTCTGGCATGGCAATCATAAAGCCATGTGTGGTCAAGCAGAAGATTTAAGAAAGGAGAGAGATACTGTGAGAGAAGCAAATGGAGGAAAAAACTGAACGAAGGCAGAGGCAGGAAGGAGTTTCCTAGCTGACATGAAAGGCTGCTGTAGTTACTGATATGGACTAGTAAGAGAGAAAACCTTGCAGACCAGCCAGTTCCACTAATGGTAAACTACTCACAGCTCATTAGGCCACACTAGATATTATGCAGTTACCTAAGCACCCACTGCTGCATGGATTCTGAGCTTCTCCAAGCATCTAAGAGACACCCTCCTCTATCAATGTATCGCAGGTGCCACCACTTAAGTAAATGGGGCAGAATTGTCCCTTCGACAATTTGGAGAAGAGGTGAATGGAATTTCCAGAGGTAAAGCCAACTCAGCCACAATGCTGGGGAGCCAGCTACAATGCTGTACAGCCAGCACAACCAGCTGGATTCTGCAGATTGATTCCCCTCAGTCAAAGAACATCATGACTGCAAAGCAGCCAGCTGGGAACCAACACAGGCAGAGCATTTGCCACCATGCCTTTTTTCCACTTATTTTCCTTAAGCACCAACCATGGCAGTATCTGAGTATCAGTCACTGAACATTTTACACTGATAAGATGTTTATCACTACAGCTTTCATGATGCTCTTTGTTGTAGAGGTGTCACACCATAGCCCAAGGCAGCATCAGGTGGAGATGTGTGTGTCAGCTCTAAGCAAGTTAGTTCAACAAGGAGCAGTGGAGCTGCACTAACGCAGCACTGCCCAAACTAGGTTAGAAATCACAGGTTCCTTTGTGCTAAACTATGTCACGTGAACATATCCCAAACGATAAACAGTCCAAAGTAGAATGTCTCTTTGGTGACTGCTGTCTATAAATAATAAATAGCAATGCTACCCATTGATGAGCCTGATCATTTTGTATCTCTAATCTTCATCTGCATCTTCACACAATCCAGGTTACCTGGATTTAATATACCATCCTGCTTGTATTTAAATCTTACCTACAATAAGCTCAATAGCCAGATGTACAGCTGTCCCACTAGTCTCGTATAGCAAGATCTATTCCACAGATCTCCGACTTCTACCAATAGCTAACACTGATACCGAATGAACTCTTGTGAACAAAGCTATGTTTTCTTAATAATAACAGTTGTATAAACATGAGGTCTTCTCAGTTAAAGGGAAGCCAACATCAAAAAGCAGTAAAACATGGAACCCTAAACCCTCCTTGCTTTGAAGAAACACGTTTGAAGCGAGGTGTTTCTAGTTATGGGTGAATGAAATGAGATTTCAGCTGCAACAAACGGACATCCAGTCCATATGAAAGACTAATTAGATCCATCTGAGAAGCTGTGTCTAAAACTGCTTCACACATTTCAAAGGAAAGCTCTTCTAGTCTATCTTTTGAGAAGACTACATCAAAACATTTAGTCACAGCTGACGCACATCTATCCACTACAGCAGCATTATTTTTCACAAGCCATAAAAGCTACATTAAAGTAATGTTAATAGTCTGGTTTACTTAAAAATTAAATTAAAGGGGTAAAAAAAGACAGCGCAGAGCTAAGAAAGCAACTCAAAGCAGCAACGACCTTATAGTTCTCCCTAATGCCAAAGCATCAAGAGATCCCAAAGTGGAGTGTGATACTGAATATTAATTGTGCTGAGAATTGCTCAGAGAGTAGAATTAAAGATGAAACACTATCCAGGATCTGCAGAGTTAACTGTGGCTTTTGTGGTAATAAGCCAGGCTCTTAATATTACATTAGCATGCTTTTAAATATTATTGTTGCTACTGCAGAACCAGCAGGAGGAGCTCACAACGTTTTTTCATCTATTCATTCCACACAATTTGGGGTAGGGGGCTGGGGAGTTGGGAGAGGATTTTGAAAGGAGGGAGGAGTTGGTTAGGCTTTTTCTTTACAGTTCTAGTGATGCTCATGTAAGTATTGCTTTTAGAAACTAGAAAACTATATTAATGTTGTGGTGCAGGATCTGAAGCGTATATGGCACAAACTTGAATTAAAGACAACACCCATGCCCCAGGGAGCTTTCTGTCTCACACCATAGGACCAGGTAAGGATGGAAAGGCAACAGACAAATTACATGCTGTTATGCCAAAAACAAGAAATTCTGAAGAAAGAAAATGGTATGTTATCTGTATTGTTGCAGACATTTAATTTATACTTCAGCTCATTGTTCACTGGAATTCCAGTAATAATTGGATCATGACCTATGTCAGAACACTGTGTCCATTTTCATACCACAGGAAGCCACCTCTGTGGGTAAAACTCTCCATTAGGTAATTCAGAATTAATCACTATAAAAATGTAGCTCCTTCTCTGCCTTCTAAGAATTATGTTTTAAAACAACTAAGAGAAGTCTGATACTAACACAAGGAAAATAAATACCAAACTGACCATACTCAATTTTAAAATACTTTACATTTTCACATTTCAGACCTCTCATTACATTCTCTTTTTCAACGATTTTTGTAGGCTACATACCAGTGCCAGACAGTATGTTACAACAAAACCCACTATATCAAACTATTACACTGCTCTGACATAGCAGGGAGAGCAAATTTAAAATGACACCATTAATTCATTACTTTTCATGTCATTTTTAGTTCTCAGCCATGTAGATATTTTCTCTATAGGCTTATGGAGTGCTATGTGAATAAGCCAACCAGAAACACACAAACTCACACTAATAATCTCTCTTTACAAAGGAAACGTGCACCTATTGCATCAATCCCTTAGAGATACTTACAGTTAAATCAGTGTGGTATTTTTTAAAAACCCATGCAATCCAGATACATTCTGCTTCTCTTTTTGCTTAGTATACAAGCATACCTAATACAGGTGCACACAAATGTTACATGAGTATACACCACATTTATCTAAGCATTTGTACCTCTATCTCATCTAATGGGCTGCAGTATCTAAATTATTTGAGAATGAAGAGACTCAATGTAGCAAAGTGGAATTTCATACCAAAAACTGAGTTCACAACTAGATACTGGGACCAAGGCCACTATAATATAAAAAACACATCAGCAGCCACAGAAACATAGCAATAAAAGCACTTGCCCACAGAGTCTGAACATGAGGATCAATGCTTTCCCTATATTGAAAAGTTCAAGTGTACAGCCTGTCCCCTCAACCATCAGGATAAGGATGCACCAGTCTCTACTCTTCCAGTGAATCTGCCACTGCACAGAAAGGAATACACAATCCATAAAGTCATGAAGTCTGTCAAAAAGTATGAGCACTACTACAGACCAGAAGTAACAGCAGTGCATTGCAAGGATGGAAATCATGGATTCTATTCTAGCCCTAGGGCTAGCTTATGCCTTGATATAGGCACTCTCATTCAAACTAGCAGACAATATTGCATTACTAGTATCTTTTATTCCCTACATATTGCAACATAAGTAATATTGCAATATATAGCAAGAAATATACTGAACTAGGCTAACAAGAAAAACTTCATTTACTTCTCCTGGAAATACACGCTAATTTGCATCTCTGCTGGCTACCCCTCTTATTGCTGCATCTCTTATAAGTATTTGCTTTTCAGCTCTAGTTCTCTTATATGACCCCATACTTCTTTTATATGACCAATTAGTTACATGTTATGATGTGCCTGAACAACACTATAAGTAATAATAACAACAATTATGGTGTTTTATTAATTCTTTTAACAAGATTATTAATTTTATATTGATAGGACTGCACAATGTTCTCCTACACAGACTGCCAGAAAGACAAAACTCAGTATACACTGAATTATGATCCTGCTCTATTTACATTTGTGTTTAATCTGGACTGTTTGCTTACAGCTATTTTATGTATCATTGCTCTGATTTTACATTATGCTCCTCCTTTTTACACTTGATGCTTTGCATGCTTCAGCTACATCTAGTTTCATTTTTCAGTGTTATTTCTTCTGAAGCATTCTTAATTCTTAAGAGAATTTACAAAACATGAAGAATATTTCTGGAAGCAATTTTTAAATCAATTTACCCATCAGTCATAATTTTTACAGCAAATTAATACAGCACAGTCCTAATTGAAAGTTTATTACATTTTGATTTGAAGTCAAAGCTTAATCATAACTAGAAATACATTAATTCACTAACTAAATTAAAGCATAGAGATAATTACTTATCTACTTTATGCTGACAGTATAAGATATATTCAAATAATGATGACAGTAACACCTTCGAGTTGTAGGGTTTTGCTCTCATTCATGTATTATACAATAGGTTTTCTCTTGCAAAGATACCAAGAAGTGCACAGGCCAATTTTCTACCTACATAAAGCAATAATAAATTCTTTATTTCTCATGAAAAAGATCAGGGAAAAAAAAATTTGTTCTTTCCTAGAAAATTTAAATCTTCCATTTCTCATTGGTCTGAACAAGGTTCACAAATTTTCCATGTCTGTACTATATTTACTTGGTTTTAAATTTGAATTTAGGAAATTATCCAGTATTTTGTAAAAACATAATCCATGATACTAGTAGCAATCTGAAAAAAGTAATTAAGATTTCTCAGCATCTCTTATTCAGCATTTGACCTATACAGGTCCCTCTGGAAATATATCAGATTTCCATTTGCTCAAAGTAACTTCTGAACTGTTTCACCTTATGCTTAAAAAAAAATAAACAACTTCCATTCACCACAACTTCAATGATAAAAAGCTACTTTATAAGTGAAAACATCTGGAAATTCTTTGTCAACTGAATAGATGAGAAGATGCAGCTAAGTGGTCTGGGAATGCATGCATCTGCTGCAGAGATGAAGAACCCTAACAGAAAGGGCTGGTTTCAAATATGAAAGTTGAGAATAACAACAATTACTTTCATAGAAATCGCATAAATCTGCAATAGCCAGTTCTCAAGACAGAGGATCCTATAATATAGCAAAGTATCAGAAAATGCATTATGCCAACAAAGTCTTAAAGAATGAAGCTTATTGCCTAAAATACAGCTGCAAATTCCTTGTTGAACTAAAATTAGATCCTCAACCTACACATAGAACAAACTCCAAAGAAAAATAAACATGAAAACGTATCTCCTAAAGTGTAATTATGTAGTGCTGCTAAGCTTCTGGACTCACTCATTGCTTTAGTGAAAGCAGAGGAATAGACAAAAATCATCTTGATTTTTGTCTATTCCACCTCCTACCACCTCCTCCATCATAAAGTTATCAATACAAGCAGTTCTTTGTATCATCAAATTGACTCTCACAGAAAAATAAAACTGAAGAATATAGAAATATGAAGGATAGTTTATACAGGTGAGAAGACTTCACTACAATCACCTTAATTACTAATTATTGTTGAACAAAAATTACACAACACTGGATCCAACAGACTGAACTTTATTATTGGATACCTGGTCCAATATATCTATGTTCTCCCTTGTGTAGACCACTTACATTCTTTGCTATTATTTTTATTGTATGTTTTAAGTTTATTACCTATGTGAAATTCATCCACCTTGAAGAAGGTCAGCTGATGGCGGTCTGTAACAGAAGTCCTACAGACACCAAAGGCCTGCTTACAACACAGATGGGGAGGGCAGCTCCCATCCAGCACACCATCAGCTCAGTGGCCATGAGCAGCCAGGAGTGAAAGTTTGCAAATAAGCAAAGTAACCATCACTCAGATACAGAGCATTCATGGAAGCCGACGTCTGGCTTTGAAGGGTCAGTTTTGGACAGTAGAGGGAAATCAGTCAGCTAACAGATTTGTTATGTATATGTAGTTTCCCGTTTGGTTTTGTCTCTACCAATTCTGCAGAGCACTCAAGCTTTGTAAAGAAAGGACAAACTCTAAACTTAATCGGCAAAACAAGATCAAGTCTTTGTACAAATGAAATCATAAAATAAACACATTCCACAGCCAGACTGACAATTGAAAAGCACAAGAGGAGAAAGATTCCTGTCTTAAAGTGAATTAAAGATTCCAGAGTTTGGCAGTTTGGTCTATTTGTTGCAGATTTACATTAGTCTGATGTAAAAGAGGCTATTCTTCCTTCAAATTCTATTTTAGCAGTAATTTTGACTGTAAGATCTTTTACTCCACTGATGAGAGAAAAAATTTTAAGCATAAAAATACTACTAATCCAAGTCCAGAATTTGATCATCTGTCCTCCAAACAACTAAACAGAAGTATCTGATAAGCAACTAGCTAAAGATTCTTTAAGCAAATAACATATAAGACAAAGAATAAACAACATATTAATCTAGTTGGCAAGTTATGAGCACACAAGTAAGCAGATCTCACCAAAGCTGCTAGATTTTAAAAGTCTCAAATCAGGTCATTAGAATCTTTTAATTGCATAAAAGTTTTCATTATGTTGATATGGTATCATCAGATACCCTACCACAACTGCCAGACACTGAAAATTCTAATACCCTAATTTTATACCAGCCTAATTATTAGCATATATGTTGCTGGCTTCAGAATAACAACAGAGCTGCCCCCATTTTAAAAGGAAAAATATCAAATTACAATTCACGGAAGTAGTAACCTCTACTGGAAACAAGAAAAGTAATGTTTTTGTTTGCACTGCTTCAGGCAAACAGTATTGCTCACACTAGACTACTTATCTTTTAAGTTGTTCAGCTTGGGGAAGGCAAGGCCTCTAAAGCAGTCTAAAAGCCAGCCTCTGCTACATCTCAAATGCCTTAAAACAGATGGTTACAAAACTCCAAAATCCGGAAAAATAAAGAGCAAGCAAAGAGCGGTTAAAGCTGCACAGTTCATTAAGATTCTCATGATAAAGGAAGAAAACCGCAGATGACCCATAGACCGAGATGCTGACGAATGATCTGCTGGTGAACAGCGGGAACCGCAGAGCAGCCCGCTCACACTCCCTGCACAGGGAGCAAAGCACTGCACACTGAGAGGTGCCGAGGTTTTGGCTGGCAAGAGCAGAAGAGTTAAGGGAAAAAAAGAGAGAAAAGAAAGAAGTCACTGTTGGAAGAGTCCCAGTGGTAAACAAAGTAAATCAGGATGCGAGCGCTGCTGCTGCCATGTACGGCTTGCAGCGGGAGCCAACTTCTGAAGGCGAACGGGAAGGTGGCCCTCCCACTGGGCTATCTAACTCCACCACAGATTCAGCTATCTTTGTCGCAAGCCACAAGGGGACACAACCCACAAAGTCAGGGGCCTGTGTCACACCAATTTAATAGCAAAAAGTAAAGGCAGAAGTTCAAAAAGTGAGGCTTGTGCTCCTGACTGCAAAGTTTCAATAAAGGCAGCTTTGAATGTTCCCTTTTTTTTCCAGTGGTGTATCTCCTGACCCAAAACAAAAATTCTTATTCCATGTCTTTGAATTTTCTTCTTTGAAGTTTTAAAACAATTGTTTTTTTCCATTGTAAAGCTTTGAATAATGATTTAGAAGAATTCAGATTGTGCTGTACTTAGTGTACTCTCTTGTTTTCACAATAATCACAGAAGAATCACAGCAAAAACAAAATTATTAAAGAATAACACGCCCTATTCGTATCAACAAAAAGTAAGTGCAACAATCCTGGTATTCAAAAGCTGCTTTTTACCAACCCAAGCTCAGGAGTAAATTTTAATAAATTGTATCTTGAGACAGATCTCTAGTCACAGTGATATCCACCTACTGTGATTTATTTCACCAGAAAGGAATTCTCCAGATCTAAGTAAATAAGAAATTACCTCTCAACAAACATACAGGTTTGATTAGGGTAGAATAAGAATGCAAAAGCTTCTGTTGCCAATCCCTCTGGCCCAACCCTTTAGGGTACACAGCTTGTACTACTTGGCATCCCTACTTCTTCCCCACTGTTTATGTATTCCTTTCACTGAGATGATGCTGGAGGGTGCTCAGCTCCCCAGGGATGTTCAACTCTCCTCACTATGCAGTGAGAGGTATTAGCAGTCTCCTGTTGCAGGGACACAAGGAACCTCCACAGGTCTGTTTCTCCCCTCCCCACCCTGATGAGATTCTTGCTGCTATCCCTCAGCACTTTCCCTGCCAAGGAAAAGGAACAAAGGGGGCCCAGGCCATTTTTTGAGAGAGATAAAAGAATTTAGGAAAACAAACATGCTTAAATGCTTATTCTTGCCTAGCTCATTAATGCCAGACCAATCACATGATTATGTTGGAGGTGTTAGTGTTTGAGTAACAACCTGAAGGGCTAAAATCAGACTCCATATATGCCTTGTCAAAATGGGCTTATATCAGCTGTAATGCTTGCTCTGCTGTAATACCAGGACTGTTTCAACAGCCCCATCTAAACTGAGAGAGGTTTGGACTCTGTTATAGGAATGATTTTCTGCAGGTTGAAAGGATACATCAGCAGCAATAGCACTACATGTGCAGCATCCTTTCTCAGAGTTCGTACCTCCTGGAGATACACAGTGAAACTGACAATGCAGCTGCTCAGCTGCAAGTGGAATCCAAAACTGACCCATATACAAGCTTCTCTGTTCAGTTGCCTTCACAATCGATAGAGACAAAAGCATAAAAAGATGCTTAGGCCTCCTCTGTCTGTTAACTCTCCGCTGGCGGATGTAAAGATAGATCTTCATTGAATTTAAGTAGGTAAGTATCTGCAACAGCCCAGATAACTAAATGAAAATACTCATGCATGCATGCATATAGATGGACACCTGCGTAATTAGTTGTGCTAAACTAAACTCCTAGTTTAGTTCTTGAGCTATGGGAATTAGATTTCTGAGCTGACAGCAGAATGGATCTATGCAACACTCACAGCTACCAGTAGCCACCCTGTGTCTTCTTCACAGCAGCAGGCAGCTCCAGGATGACCACTGTGTGACAGCCACTCTGCAATACAAAAAGGAGGAAAGGCCAGGGGCAATGACTTCTCCTGGGCAGAACCACCTCTGTCACACAAACCTGTGCCAGTCCAACTCTAAATGGCGCTGAAATCAAGCAGAGTTGCTTTTTCTGTTTGAGCAATGGGTTTCATCCACATACATACCTGCTAAGGTCATGATATAGATTTAATTCAGCAAATAGCCATACACAGACTTGCTCCCCACTCCTGAAGCATTGTTCAACAAGTGGGGTGAGTATTGCAGCCATAGAGCAGCAGCCACATATTATGTACTGAGTAAACAGCTGTTCAAGATGTCCTGGAATTCTTTCTAAAAGAAAGAGTACAACTAAACAGTACTTCCTTCTCGCTTACAGTGATACCCTCAAAGCTGCTGATCACAACAACTGACTCCTCCATTTCCTTTTTTACAGCCCACCTAATATCAACATGGAACAGAAACTATCTCTCCTTCTTATTCATCCTTTCACATTCATCCTGAGTCTATGTAAAATACATGTGTAAAAAGCACGACAGAGGCAACGGCAATAAATAAAAGGGTATTGGATAGGGATATTTGCGTCTCTGTTAGGCCGACAAAAAGATTAAGAAAGAAATTCTGGATTTTCATTATCTTACTTTACATGAGCAAACATAACCATCTAAAACCATGATCAGTTTCAACTGAAAATAATGTCTTTACATTTAAACTTAGCAGAGCAAAGCAAAACTGAATCACTAAGACAATGTTTTCACTATATGAAATATTAACTCAAATGTAATTTTCCAAAGGAATCTAATGATTCTGAATGTAACCTTCACAACTACAAACACATGCCAAGGAGCAGATATTGCAGAAGTGTCTTCAATGAAGACATGCAAGAAGTCGCCCTGTACTCAGCGCCAGAGAGGCCACACCTCTAACAGTCCATCCAGTTTGGGCCCCTCAATACAAGAAAGGCACTGACATGCTGAAGCAGGTCCAAAGGAGAACAGTGAACCTGGTGAAGAGTCTCAAGTCCAAGTCTTATGAGGAGCTGCTGTGGGAACTGGAGTTGTTTCATTTGGAGAAATGGAGGCCAAGGGGACCCCTTGCTCTCAACAACTACCTAGAAGGTGGTTGTAGAGAGGTGGAGGCTGTTCTCCCAAGGAACAGGCAACAGAGCAAGACGAAACATCTTCAAGTTGTGCTATGGGAGATTTAGACTGAAAGGGTTACCAAGCATTGTAACAGGCTGCCCTGGGAGGTTGCTGAGGCACCATCCCTAGGGATATTGAAAAGACAGGTAGATGTGGTACCAAGGGACATGGTTTAGCAGTGGACTTGGAAGTGTTAGGTTTACAGCTGGACTCTATGATATTAAAGATCTTTTCCAACCTAAATGATTGTAAACAGCTGTCAGAAGTAAACTAGAGAACTTCTAGCATTCTTTGTAATCCAGCTTTTCAATGATTCTAAGAATGCACTCTTTAGACTCTTCACAACTTTTGTCTAAGAGTCAATAAGCTTTTGTCTAAGAGTCAGCTGACTCTTTTCAAAATTAAACCTAGATTTAGTTGTGGAGTCACCATTAATGGACTTTAAAAGTATTTCTCTCTATAAAATATACCTTCTCAACACTCCAACCAGCTTGTGTTATGACTTTATCCTCCTGAACAGTTCAACTAAGGAATGTAGTGTTACTACATTATTGTCACAGTCCACCTTTCTGCCTTTCACGCTGACAACATTAAGTGCTTATGTTATCATCTTAGAATGTTTATAAAAACAGTATCTTATATACATGTATATAAAGTGACCTAGAAACATCCTGAAACACAGGCATTTTACTATGACCACATACAGTTCCACCACTGAGATGCTGAACAATTCCATTCCAGTATGATTATGCATTCAGCTTCCTTGGTTCTTTGATTTGTTTTTTAATCACTAGCTTAAGCTGATGTAATTTTTGTCAACATTGCACTTGTTTTCCTGCTCTCATTTATCTACAATGGAGCATAAGACCTTCTAACCAAGACACTAAACAGGGTATTAAATCTCTAATAAACGAAACAAGTGCATACAAAGTGTTCCACAGGCATGACCAGAGAAAAAAACTTTATACACCAGCTCTATTTAATTAACACAGAAAGTCTTGCTTAGGATCTCACAGGAACATCTACAAAAGACAAAATAAACATCTATCTATGCTTAGTCACTGAACAGACAGAGCATTGCAGTGGGTGTCAAGAATAATATAAGTTGATTCAATACATTTCTTAGAAAATTTCTTAGAAAATGAGCAAAACTTACAGAAAATGATTCGCCATCCTTTGAAACTGCAACTGGGTAAATTCCATCTCCTAGATGCACAGAGAGCTCCCAGCTACTTCTCTTTGATTTAGCAATAGGAATTCTAAGAAAGAAACAGACAGAAGACGAATTTTTAACAGATATTTCATGCTTCTCCCATTTTAACCAGAAGCGCTTGCCTCATAGGACAGTCATGAAGCATATAGAATATTATTAATCTATGGACACAGTTGGAGAGCACACTTGAAAAAAAAATAAAAACCCTAAATATATTTTTCTGTCAAATGGCATAGAAAGAGAAAATACTCTTACTTTATTTCTAGATTTGCCTTGACACACTGGGTACACTGATAAAGTCATAGGAGGCTCCTGAATACAGTCAGCACTTGCTGCAGAATCAGCTCAAACAGGATGAAAAGCAGATGAGAAAGTGGGTTGGCAGGAGAATAGCAACAGTAATAGCTGAAACATTCTTTTAAAGGGTAAAATATAATCACTATTTCTTTCATCTCATTCTTGGTAAAACTTAATTAAAAGCCAATTACAGACAAAAGATTCAGCCAAACAAGTAACACAAGTGATTTTATACTTAATACACATTTTAGAGTACCTTATCCCCAGAGCCCTTCAAGAAAATGGAAAAAATAATGATGTATCATCACAGCTCATGTGCAAAATTGTACCTATTCCTGAAGTATCAGTGGCCGCACCGGTTACCAGATGATAGGAGAAACCTGAATCTTTTCAGCTTTAGCTTAAAGAAGCACACCTAGCAGCAAAGGAATGAGATCCGAGACTCCATTCTTGGAAATTCAGAGTGCAAAGTTATTTTCAGCTATTTTATTTAAATTTACATTTGATTCCAGTTTTCTCAACTTATCAAGACTCTTCCATTTTCTTGTAACAAATGGTATCCAAAAGTATGCTACAACTTTACTGATAGGCAGTTGCCATATACTAGCATCCATGAGCACCACGTAGCCCAAAGGTATGAAGGGGAGTTTAAACTCCCATTAAAACAAAAACGCATTTTTTTGGTACAGCTTTTCTTCCACACTGACTTTTACAACTCTTCAGGTTCTTTGTAAGAAGTCCATAGAGGTAGTAAGTTCACCACCTTCTTCATGATCATTTCTGCTATCATGTTCATCTATTATGCATTACAAAGCTTACTAAACCATTCTATTGCAGCCTTCCAAGCCTTAACACTTGGAAATACATTTCTCTTTTATGCCACGTCTATCTTCCTGATGACTCAGGTGCCCAATGAACCACATTTCCCCAGGGGGAGTGCTGAGTTCCACTGTGGATTTAACAGAGAGAAGCATCTATGAGGCCTCAAGAAGTCACAGAAGAAGAAACTGCCTAAGCCAAGAGCAAACACAGTGATTCACTGAGGATTTCAGCAATTATTTTAAGAATGTTGGGATTTCAGACACATAAAATCCAAGCAAGTAAAACCTCAGATAACTAATTAGGCAAGGAGTTTCCAAAAAACTGTATGTGGCAACATATCCAAAGAGGGAAAATGGAAGTTAGACAGATACATACTTATTATCTGGATCCAGGCCAAATAAAGCCCACACCAGATTTTGCCTAACATCTTAGCTCACCTCTAACTATCACTCCCCACAAAATTCATGAAAACAGACATTAAATATAACCTGTTTCCATACTAACGATGCCACATGCTATCTGTTGCATTAAATATACAACACAAATCGTCAAAAAAATTTTAAAAACCCCAAATCTGTGAAGATATCTAAGACTCACTGAGTGTAATGACATTTCTCAACCCCTTGCCTTCAAATTCCTGTGTGTCACCAAAACATTTAGACTGGCTGATAGGAAGCATGACAGACACAGGAGTTCCTGAAGAGGAGGAAGAGGAATTTCCTGGACAGGTAGCAGGCAGCAAGCTGAAAGATGTTTTCATTGCACTTCCTGGTACCAGATCACCAGTAAGGAAGAAGGTAGCAGATTTTGGCAGAGCCTAGCCAAATTCTCCATGGTACTCCACTGCAATAACCAACAGGACGTAATAGTTTATAGCAACTTCATATTTCTTCTCTAAGAGGTAAGACCTCGTTCTCAAACACAGCTTAGTAGATCTGCTTCACTGGTGGCATGAGATTCCTTATAGTCTTGCTGGCATGACCTTGCTTCATATTGCATTTGACTGGAAGTGACCTCATGAATCTGGCTGCTGGCCATCAAAGGAAAGACAGCCTTGTTCTCCAGCAGGGATTATTTTTGTTCAGTCCTGTCTTGCTGAGCTTTGTCAAGTGTATCTCCAAACAGGATGCATGCCTCTTGAAAGGCATGGCTATGATCACTGCTTCACTCAGCTTTCAAACAGCCACACAGACATGTAATTCCTCTCTCCACAACACTGGTGGTCAGGAGGGCAAAATCCAGAGGTGCAACTAATATCAAGTAGGCAGCAAGTTGTAATTCCTTCTGGAATTGTGAGATCCTTTTGCACAGGGCTACTTTTTGGCTCTGCTCATCAAATGTCTGTGGCTTTTTAACCATAACCCACAGTTACACTGGCTAAGACAGATACTTACATTAACTCAGAAGAATCCTACTTTTTCATCATTAAATCATATTGCATTAAAATAAGTTGTGTTGTAGTAGACTCCATTTTGATGGGATTCAAAGGTGGGGTTATTTCATGTTAGTAAGGATCACAAAGTCCAAAAGCAAGGATCAAAGTGCAAGTTTCTTGGATATGGAAAGGAAGTTCCTCAAGTCTGTGAACTACTTTAGAAATGCAAAAGCTTCTATCAGGAGAAGAAGTGAGGGGTTTTTTGCTGGTTTGTGGGTTGTTTTTCTTATTTTTAATGCTGAGTGCATGGGAAATAATCTCTTTGTTCTTGGCCAAGATTGCTTCTTTAGTTGAGAATGCTTCTTAGCCCTCCAAAGGGAAAACATCTGGATTCCTGAACATACTTTCCACTAGTTCATGGAAAACTCCACAGACTTCTGTTTCCAAAAACATGTATCTTTAAAAGTTCTACGTAATGTGCTGAAATCTGACATATTCTATTCACAGGGGAAAAAAAAAATCCTGAAGAATCCCTGATTCAGAATCCCCACAATATGGCCTTCATGAGGTTCAACATGCCTTTCTCTTTCTTATTCCAGCTTTAGCAAATGCTGGATCACCAACAAAATTTACTCTTTATATGTAAAAGATCGCTGGCTGCAGCAAAAAATGCACGTCTGGCAGCAAGATGAAGAAGAAGGGCCACAGAGAGGTGAGCGCTGTTGTCCCTTGCTGGCAGGGAGGAGAGAGAAAAGGCAGCAAGGTGGCTGCAGCTGCAGGAGATGGGTGGGCAGTGGGTTTTACAAACTCCCTGCATGCAGAAATTCCATATTGCCTTCTGAAGGGAAGGCATATTGCCATATTGTCTTCTGAAGGGAAGAATCATAGAAGCATAGATGAAGAGTACAGAATCATAGAATGATTTATGTCAGAAGGGACCTTAAAAGATCATCATCTAGTTCCAACTCTTCTGTCACAGGCCAGGACACCTCCCACTAGACCATGCTGCTCAGTGCCTCATTCAGCTTGGCCTTAAACACTTCCAGGGAGAGGGCATGGAAGGTATATGGCGATGGCCTGGCTCTAAGTCCGAAAAGCATTGCTCTAAAGCACTGAAGTTACAAAAATATGTGAACAGTGCAAGAAAATCAGCAGTGTTTGTCATCTTATTTATTTTCAACTTCTGTTGCCATTTGTTCAACAACAGATGATGCCATGGTCCCAGAATTTATTTCATACGTTGCACAGTGAATTATGCCCCTTTTACCCTCAACAGCCACAAGAGAGAGGAGATATATTATAATAATGTAGCAATTATAGCTCCTGCTTTCTTTGCAAGTTGTTTGTGAGGAAAGCGGACAACTGCTAAAAATTTTAGATCGACACTCTTACTGTGCACATGGAAAACAGGAACTAGTTAAACCATTATTTGGTCTAGTCAAAAAACAAATAACAAAAGAAAACAGATATTCACAAATGCAAGTCAAGTAATAACTCTGGCCTAGTCCTTCCACTTTGATTGCCATCAACCAATCAGACAGAAGGAACTCAATAAAACTACAATTTTCTGCAGTTTGTGGCAAATAAACTCCCCTCTCCCAATTACTGTTGATGATGTAATGAGCTATGATAAATGTCACCAGCTCCTAAAGGGTCAGGAAATGGGAGTATAGATTTTTTTTTTTTCCCCTTCAAATTCAAAATGTGAGTTCTAACACCAAGCGGGGGAAACTTACAAATTCTCTTCTGATATCTTTGCTGCCTAATACTTTATGTAAACACAGAGACATCCCAAACTATTGTAACAAATTTTCCTGTTATGAAATATTACAAGCATCTGAAAACCACATTATATGACACTCCATAAAGCTGTTTTTCAATTGTGTAATTACCTATTCAGGAGTTAAATAAAAGTGAAATATTGACTTAAAACAATGTCAATGGTCAAAGAATCATTAAGAAATCCTTCATCATAACTTTCACAGCAGGTGGCCTGTAAAATGATCAAGAATAATGTGCTGGATTCTGTAGCCACCAAGGTCAGTTTCTGCATACAAATCTTTGCAGGGGGAGAAAAAAAGACCTTCAGAAAGTGGGCCATTCATCTGAACCAAGTTCAGAGAATTTCCAGCACTGTGAAAAGATATGTTATGCAAGCACATAGATGTATTCAGTGGGGGTAGAGTGAACCAGCTACATGGAGACTACAAAGGAGCCCTCCCATGGCTCATGAATAAGTCGAGGAAATGATCAGAAAAAAATGGAGAGATGTTTAGACAGATGGCCCACTTAAAATGCCTGGGACAGGGCATAAGCAATTTTAATGAAACTTTAGATCTGCCATATAAATTGTTTCTTATTTTCTCCGCCCTCCCCCAACAAAAAAAACTCAAGAAAGGCAAATAGAAATTTAACAACTCAAACAAGAGCCTATCTTATGATACAAAAAAGGGAAGTAAATCTCTTGCTTTTGAGCATTATTGGTTTAATAAGTTCATATACAAAGAAATATCCTTCACAGAACCTTCAAATATCAGATGAATATAAAAGCAGGGGATGGATAGATTAAAAGAATTCTAAACAGAAGTGTACTGCCAAACAAAACAAAAATCTAAGCTTTACTATCTGAGTACTTTCAACACTTTCCAACATAAAAGTTCATCGTTGCACATAAAAGATAAAAGCAGCACTTTCACAGGATTATTTTAAGGACTAAAAATTATGTGAAAGGAACCTAAGAATCTGGGAATATTTTATTCAGCAATTTGAAGTATTTTCTACATCTATTCACACACATTTTCTACATATATTCATACATATATTCTGATTCATCTATACCTATCATGTGCACTTTAACATAAAAGTGGGGTTTCCTTCTGTCTGCTATACGTGTGTATATGTATTCATATAACCCCTTAACCAAGGGTACAAAAATATACCATCATCAGAGTAAATTATAGTTGCACGTATGTCATACAAAATATAGTAACCTCTACTAGCCTGTGTACTGGTTGATCAGACAAAGGCTGAAAGAATCACTCAATGGCTACATCAAAATTATTTTAGACTACATTTTCTTCCATACTGCATTTAGATTATTAGCAAATATGCATATTTATAGCTATGGAAACCATCTGAATAGCAACCACAGGAAAAAACTGAACTGCACGGAAGGTAAACTACACAACAAAAAACATTGCTTTGAAAGGATGCCGTGGAGTGCCCTGTGCTTTGATGCAAAACAGCATATATCTAGATGCTTCCTTTTCCATTAATAGAAGCCTTTTGGGGGATTTGCATTGACATAAGGGCCTGAGATCCAGTGCCCAATGAAAACCTCTACTGCCTTCACCAGTGAACATCAGACGAAGGCTAAATAAAGAAACAGCTATAGCTACATTTTATAAATCTATGCTGTCCAGACCTAGGTTGTGTGGGCTCAACCCCCTGCTAGCAAGTAACTCTGCAGACAACCTGAGCTCCCCCTCTTCCAGCTCTGAAGGTTTCTAACCATGCAGGTTGGGTCCTACAAACAGAGCCATCCTAGCCCCTACTTTGCAACCATCAGCCTGGATAGTCCCCTGACAAAGTGTCTGCATAGCCCCAAGGAGAAGGTGTGCTCCAGTTACGCAAACAAACATCAACAACTGGAGGCCTCTTGAAAAATCTTTAATGACTCTTTCAGCTTTAAATCAGAAGGGGATTGTTGCTGTTGCCCATCTTGCTAGAATGAACCCAAGCCTGTCGCATACACCCAGAGAATAAAAGATAAAGGTTATCTGTCTTCCTCATACTCAGAGGCTTCAAATCTACCTCCCATCATCTATCAAGGGAAAAATCCAGGTCCCAGGCAGAGATTAAGGGACTCACTATCCTACTCTGGTAAGGTAGAAAGGAATGAGAAGTTCACAGAGACCCAGAGAACACAACTTTGCAGCCTGATGATGGGGATAAAGAATCTTGGCCTTTCATCCTAAGCCAGGAAAGTTCTATTGCACTCTGCATTTAAAAAGTGGATGAAACGCAAAGCAATCCCGGGAACTACAAGTACAGCCAAAACCCTCTCAATTTCATGAGATGGTCAGACTGTCCAGTCCCTTCAGCAGACACCAGCATACCTTGAAAATTACAAATAAATAAATGTAAAACATGACATCTGAAACTCATTTCCTCTCCTATGGCATATCAGGACCTACTTTAGCATTGGTTTCTCTTAGAAAAAGGAAACAACCCAAGCATTAAGTACTGGATAAGAAATGATGCTTCTTGTCTCATTGGAAGCATTTGTGATACAGGAAGCAAGGGTATTTCATATTGTGTTCACAAGTATAGAGAAAAGACATCTATTTTCCATATAATTTACATGTCTGTGCTTTCAAACCATCTTTCCTAAATCATCAAAACTACTTCCCAAAGAATTACATGCAAGCAGGTGTTTTTAATCAGATCAGCCAACAATATTGACTTATGCATGTTGACAATTGTTATAGAGAAAGAAGTCTCAATATATGTTCATCATGATCAAAAAAAATGTGGGCTGTTTCTCCTCCATTAAAGTATTTAATTCTGTAACTCTGTTTCTCTCTAGCACTCTTGATTTTTAGTACAACTTACTGTGAGTAGTTAGAAAAATAATACACTCCACAAAAGGAAAATTACACAACTCCTTTTCCTTGAACAGGGAAATTAACTGATCATTTTTATGGTGCAAATATTTGAGAATACTCTTACAATAATTTATCTCCCTTCTTTTAATGCTCAAAGAGCTTCAGAACAAATCACTATGATGCAGTAGGAAGGACTATAGCTCTTCCATTAGCATCATCTAGAAGTGGTTATATATCCTCCCATAACATGACATAACATGATAGTATTGGGATGCAGCTTTTTGTTGGATGGTTTGCTTCCTGCACCCATATTGACACAATAGCTGTGTACAATAATAACATGCTATTTTCCACTTTACATTAAGTTTAAAGTATTACAGGCTTCCTGTGTTTGTTAAAAACAGTCAGCAAACAATCTATAAACTACTAACATGAAACTGGAAGTGAAATGATTAAAAGATTACCTACTGACAACTTTGATAAAGTAACAGTCACTCAGTTTTACATACACACACAAGACAACTTTCCATGCTCTATTTTTTGAGGCATCCAGCTAATTCCTTCTTAGGCTTGCTCTACGATTTACAACACTACTGTAATCCATCATTCCTTTTACCAGAATTTAGACTTCCAGTTAATCATCCATTATTTCAGTAAACATTTTGGGAATTATAATACGTCAAAAGTGATCAAAACAACATACAGTGGGTGAGATAACATCAGTATTTCTATTCAAACTGGGAGTAATTCTCAAAAGAAATCACCCCAGTCATCTGCACTCACCCAGCTTTGGATCATGCTGCAGATAAGTCTGAAGACACAGGAACCAGGCTCCTGGCTGATACAACTAAGACAGAAGCCAGGCTCCAGAACAGCACCCAGCACACTTCAGCCACAAATGGGCATCCAGTGCACTAGGAACTAGACTAGACAAATTAGAAGTTGAATACATAGCAATGAAAGCATCAGTTCCTCATCATGAACTCAAAATTCACTATCTAGATAAAGTATTGAAGAATCTTTCATTTACGTAAAGTGATTTTGATCTTAATGACTATTTATGCAGTTGCACTCCATCAAAACCATAAAGCTCAGTATTCAGCTTAGATATTTGTCCAGAGATTAAATGATAAAAAATAATTGATACTTAAATTCAGTCTCAGAGTCCTTTATTTAGTTGCCACATTAAAGAAGAATTAGCTAAGAAGTGCTTAGCACCTGCCAGCTCCTCTCAGCAAGGAGAATACTGCACAGTGTAGCACATTTGAAAAATAATTTTCCCAGTTTGGAGAACAAAACACATTAACTGGAACCAAACTGTAGCCTGCCATTTTGAAGAATCATTGGTCTGACATTCCAGTGCTCTATTTTGTTATGCACTATCATCTTACTGAACTCATGACTGTTTCTCCAACTATCAGTAATTTACAAGGTTAAACCCCAAAAAACATTTCATTTCAGTGAAATCTGTCAGCACTTGCTCAGCTTGCTAAATCAAGAAACAGATCAGGTGGGAGGAACAACTACTACAGCCAACGGAATAGGAAAGACATGAGAATAAGGCCACCTTGAGGAGATTTGGCAACAGGGGCAACATCTGCCTTCTTCGAGGCCCACAGGGCCACTGTAAAAACAAATTAAGAACTGCAAATTATATTAAGCTAACAAAAAAAAAACCCAAAACCCAAAAAACTGTCTTAAAGCCAAACTGAAAATGCCTTCTTCAGAATACCTCCCAAATACCTTTTTCAGGCTATTATTAAGAACTATGTATTGAATCTTACCTTTCCTGTTGAATAGTTTCATTTAGGTCTCTCACCTAAGACTTACTACAGTTCTCCCTTTTGATGTCTCAGTCCCCCCCAAAACTGACCATTCCATTGCTACAAGTATAGAATGCTTTTCTTCCTGCCACACCACGCAGTACCAATAATTTGATTTGGTCTCTCTGAAACCTGTCACAAATGCAAGATGTTGAACATCTTTAGCCTTATTCTCATGCGCATTCTGAAAAACACAGTGCTTGTACCAGACTTCAGTAGGGTTTCAGGGCATTGAAAAAGTTCACACATCATGCCGAGTTTACCATCTCATGGAAACTTGCTGGCAGTATCCAAGAGCTTAAACCACTTCCTGTCAATGAGATCACTTTTGTAACACAACCATACTGATCATATCTGTTCTGATTTCTCTACTGTGTGGGACTTGATTCAGGAAACACACAGAACTAACCTGCATGATGGCACACAGTCCCAGCAAAGGCTGCTCAGATTTTCCTTCCCTAGCCATCTTCAATGCCATAGCATAAGAAACAGAGGTAGGCCAAGAACAGTGACTGATTTGCAACAATATGTTTTTCTAGACTGTGACTAGCTATTAAAAAAGATGCTTCTTCATCGTATACACAGGATCCAATGCATGGTGATAGCATGAATACTCATAATGTATCTACTACTACAGAGAAACATTATTAAGAGAGTTTGGCTAGAGTAGTTAAGCCAGTTTCCAACAGGCAGTGATGGCTACTTCCTCTCTTCAGCATGTAAAAATGTGGCACATTTCACAGATTTCAAATTGTTCTTTATTTCTTCCGCACTCTGTTTCTATAGAACACAGCAATGTCACTAATTTTGTTGAGTTAAAGAGAAAACACAGCAGATGAGAAAAATTTCAAGAGTTCATTAAATATTAGACTAGATAAATTAAACCATGCATATCTTCAATAAGCAGTAATTCTTCACATCTAGACAATTATAGCACATAGCAGAGCTCCAGTGATTCATGTTACCTTCAGTACATCTTCTAACACAATTGCAGCTTACATCCAGAATTGACACCACTGAGCTTTCACTAGCTGATATCAATTGATGGAAAGCAAACGGTATCTCTCCACGATGAGTTATACCTTAGACAGGCTGAACTACCTTTAGGTGATGCTTACCTGTATTTATAACACTACTTAGGCACGATGGATCTCAGCCACACAAATTCAGGCTCAAATTGTTATTTAACAAAATCATAGGTGTTCAAATGATAAATTGCTATTGCCTTTCATATATTTTCATCACTTCAACAGGACACCTGCTATTGTTCATAGTAAAGCCGTAAGAAAGTTGTTTGATGATTTCCTACTTAGCTAAAATCATACACTTCAGATACAAATTTTAGTATTTCAGAAGAAATTCTTAGTTAAAGTAGGGTTGTAACAACTAGTATCTCTTGCTATTAATAAGAGAGTCTTCTGCACACTAGACTTTCTGCTGACTAAAGCCAAATTAGAGATTCCAAAACTGGGTGAGGTAGATCGAAGGAGCAGTAGTAATCAACTACATTCAAAGTTTAACACAAAATGGGCTGTATTCTTCAATTTTCTTCTGCTCATTTTGGGAGAACCACAATCAACACAGCATGGAAACAAGACCACAGACATATTGGATGATCCAAATCTACCTAGTCCAACATTCAATCATGAACAGTAGATACTTAAGGTATAAGAATAGTACAAGAACTTAGTCTTCCACAGTGTATTCAACTGAACATTCCTTCTCTTTCCAGGTGTGTTGCCAAGCCAATTAGCAGGAATCAAAATATCTTGTTAATTCGCAAAGCAAATAAATTTCCAAAATACAAAGCATTTTTCACACGCACAACATACAAAAGAATACGTCCTATATATAACACGTGCCATATAAGTGCTTTTATATGCTACAGAAAACACATTTTTTACATTATTTTTTACTCATCCAATTATTATTTAATGAATATAATTGCACATATTGTTTAAAAAGATGGTACTAATCCCCTTCCTTAGTAAGCTAGTGCATAAAGCTATATTTTCCTCTGAATGCTCTTATTCTGTAAAACAATCACAAGTTAGAACTTGTCTGCAGACCGGATGATGTTCAAGAACATCAAGACAATTTTTACTGACACAGGAAAAAAAAAGAGTGTATGGCAGAAGGCAGGGTCTGGAGAAAACTAATTGACCAAGGTTTATCAGATGCATGGTAAGGAGAAGCCTCAGAAACACATACCACAACATTGGGGATAAAGACAGAAATTTAAATCCCAGGAAAGATAAAGTTTAATCTGATTCCCCAGATTTCACTAGGCACTTTTAAAATCAGGAATTCAATAAGCAAACAAATTATTTGTATCATCCAACTACTCACTGCAGCAAGACTAATTTTACTAAGAACCACGGAGACGCAGGATAAAGACTTGTCATCATCTCCTTTCTAAGTCCATGGGTAAACATCCCTGGTTTCAAAAGAACCAGGTCCTGCACCATTCTTTCCTGCCCAGTCTTTCTCACACTATGGGCTTTGAAGATACTTGTTAAAAGGAAGCCACAGCCAAAACAAACTCCCAGCACCACATCTACATTTCACAGAGAAGTAAACCACTAAAGAATAGTCTGTGAAAGACATTAAAAAATCATCCATAATCACAAAAGGAAAAGTCATCTGAACAGTCTCAATACAGACCCAGGGAAAAATATCCAGGCCTTGGAATACTTAGTGTGAGCCAACAGAAATCAGGATATTTTAAGATTTAAGGCACCATCAGTCCCAAGTATCTCATTTGTAATATGATGACATATCCATGTAGTTTTTCTTTTGAGATTCAAAACATCACCAGGTTACAAAGACATCACCTAAGATGGAACAAAGAGGACTACCTTGAATGCAGGTGTCAGATCAATGATTTTGAGCTGTGCAAGTCTCAGGCACAAGATTCAACTGTAAGACAGTGAGTAATAGAAAAATTACCAATATTACCTCGCAAATACTTCTCCCATTAGAGCTGGACAAATTTACATTGTCAAACAGCAGCAAATGGGCCTGTGCTCTTACATATACAGAAATGAAAAATGTTTTTGAAAGTTGTCACTTGGTAATGCACATTTTGGGAAACATGTCTTATTAAGAAAGTGAAGAAAAAGCTCTCCAAGACTCCCGAGAGAGTGGTGGGGCTCATTCTTCTCATAAAAATGTTGCTTCAACATTTTCACATAAACACACACACACTAAAACTATGCAGTAGTGAAAAGAACGAAGCCTCAGCTCAGTCTTATATGTTTACACTTTTAATCTTGCCCTTAAACAAGACTGAATTGAGCATAACTGCACTGAAGGTCAGCTTCTACACTGGTATATCAAATTTCAAGCCAACAGCTCTTTTATTTAAAATATGTTAGATAAAAAGGTAATATGCTCTGTGTAAGAGTTCCCTTGAGGTTAGAAGAACTAATAAACTAACTGTTACCATATGTTTGGCTCCTTTTGGCAAAATTCAGTAACAAAACACTGCCAAACCTCTTTTGGCAGGTAATAATATTTGGTAGCTTATAGTACAACTTGGAATAAAAAAGGAAACTGGACAGAAAGCTTGGAAATTAAAAGAATAAGCTGAATTTCTGTCCTTGCATAGTTAGCTACATGCAGTTGAAAGAAAAACACTATGGGTCAACACCATGGGTCTGATTTATAATAAGCAGCTGGCTCTAAAAAAGAGCTGTATCAAATACAAACCCAAACACTTCGGATAGTACAGTAATAAAAATATTCTTCATTTGTTTGGGGTTTTTTAAACAATGCTAGATATCCATGTTCTATTTTGCAAATGAGAAGCTTCATACAGTTATTATTCCAGAGTGTTAAAAATTTATATTATTAGTGCTTTCATCATAGTGAGTTTACACTTCATTATAAATGAGCCTTGTGTGGACTTATTAGATATGCCATGGTCTTAAGTTTCACTTCTGCTGAAATATTTTTGCCTGCCGCATCTTATACCTACATTAATGGGGAAGAGAATGTGACAGATAAAAAGCCTTTAACACAACACCTCTTATCACAATTACAGACAAACAATATGAAATTCTGGGTATTTTAAGGTCATCTATTACAGACTTTTTTCAACTTCCAGCAAATTAGCAAACCAGGCTGGTTCTATTTCTTTACCAAGACAAGCAGGATTGGTACTGTAAGGGCACAGTCATAGGAAATCAACACTTCTTCAGATATGAAAACGTCCATTTGATTTTATTTTTGAAAGCATCTATGACAACATACTCTAAATTCATTACTATTCTCATTTCCAAGAAAATGAATATAGCCTGTTGTTCATGCCATGATGATATGCATGCACAGGAAAAACAGACACTCAAAAATTCCACATTGATTACATCATCCCATTAAATTCTAGTTTCTATGTATATAAATAATTTTCTATTCAGCTTACAGTTCTGCACACATATCTGGCAAGCAGTTTGAAGCAGGCTGACAGGTATAGGCCACACATTTCACTTCTGAAAGTCATGCTATTACACGGTTAATCCTATATTTGCATTAATTTGATTACAAGCACTTACAGGTAAAAGTAATCCAAAAGTATAGGTCTAAGGATTATAATATAATCCTCTATAAGGTTTTTCTAGAAGGAAAATATTTTTGCTACTTTATGGATCCTTGCCTTATTCAGCCATTTCAGATTTTATTAATAATCTGCTCATTACTGTATTTATCTTCCAATTTCTTATTTGTTATTTTAAGTAAGGCAGTTTCTGTGAAGACTTGATGCTGAAATCAGAGACTTCATTACCCTGCAAAATATATCCCCAGTTCAAAGTATTTAAGAGGGTTAAACAAAATGCAAACATTTAATGCAACATTAAGCATGTGAAATAAAAACTTGATTGCCTAAAGAAAGCCTGCTATGCTGTTACCCTGGTGACAGGTTAAAAAAAGGATTGTGAGCTGAATGGCTGTATGATATGAAATTAAAATGTTTCACATTGAACAATCCAAAATGAATTGGGAAAGGTTAGAGCAGAGGAGAGAGAAATCAATTCTCCAATGGCAATGGTGAATGGAAGTGAAGTCTGAATAGGATTTGCCAGTGGGGTGCAACAGCTGCCAAATATCCTGCAGCCAAAGAATTACAATAATACTGATGAAGTGTGCAAGAGCTTTTGGAATCATTGCAGGGAACAGAGAAATACTCCTACAATAATGAGGCCATTCTGTGTCCCATCCCACTTTCACAGTTGAATCAAAGGAAAAAGAAAAGGTTGTAAAATTGTAATACTCAATAACAAAGGTATAAATTAATTATCTATCCCTTCAATCAATATTACATATTTAACTACAGCCTTTGTGAACCATGAATGAAGCAAGTGTGCTGCAGAATGGACAAATCAAGACACAAACATGTAAAAGTATGCAGACAATAGTAAATGAGAAGCTTTTTCTTCCCATATTATTTTGTTGGTAACATTTTCTACAGCAAAAGCATCTATACACTACACAAACAGCAAGACAAAGCCAGTGCCTCAAGGAACTTCACTAAAAGGTCCCGATGTTCATGCTTATCTGTTTCATGCTGATGATCTTCAGAAAGAAATCTAAATAAAACTTCTCATCTGAATGCAACCACATGAGCATTTATTGAGCTTGGGGTTCACCAAAGTCAAGAAAAACTTTGTCCTAAAATCAATTAGTAGAACTCTATTCCTACCCTTTGAAACTCCACATAATACATACAGATGTAGAGGAAAAAAATGTAGTAAAAATATCTGTAAAATGACCAGGGAGCACATGGCAATTATCAGGCACCTTGTTTGTTCTTCAGTTTCAAACCTAGACTTTTGACACAAAACTAATATTAATGAAAAAGTTTAGGAGGTGCAAAACTGTATGAGATGCAAGAATTGTTGATCTTACAGAAAGGATCAAAGTAAAGGAAAGAGAAAGAGATATTGTGGTAAAGAGTAAACTTCAGAAGAAGAGGTCATAAGCAAAGCAGGAATACAGCAGGACAACAGATAACCCTCACATGTGTACAGTATATAAATTCAAGTTTCAACATTAAGTGAACAGTAGCCACAGGAACTTTAAAGCTCCTACAGCAGCTGCTATTTTTACAGAAAACAAGGTGAAAATAAAGAAAAAGAACAGAGGAACTCGGCCAGGCTCATTAACTTTGGTGTCCAGTTTTGCCACCCACACGCTGCCTGCTGCTGCTCTAGGGAATCTATCCTAAGAGATGCTCAGTGAGGTTCAAACTTTTCATAATTGTAATCTTCATAATTATTACTAATCTGAGCAACCATAGATTCTCAAGTGTTCTTTTTCCTCTATAACTAACATAGAGAAGACAGCCTACAAACATTTCCCATAAGAAATTTTCCATTAAAAACAATCCAAAAGGATACAAATGGTGCCTTTAAATGACCCTTTTCAAAGTTTATATTTCAAATAAAAGTTCATGTGCACTGGTAAAATTATCCATTTCATATATGTGCATCTACTTGCTTGTCTTATCACATATATAATCCTCTTTCTGTAGGAAGCAACTGAACAATGCGGAAGGGTAAATAATACCAGATTTTAAAAGCAGATAGAATATTACATAGGGCAGCTGGTTTAGCATTGATTAAGCTAGATTACAAAAAAAAATCTTTATATATATCAAAACATCATTAAGTAATACCTAAAGGAACAAGAGTGCTGTCATGATCAGAAAAGCCCATTGCAAACAAGGTGAAGGGAGAGAGAATGGAGTCTTAGTACTTTGAAAAAACACAAGGATTTTCAAATATATAACAGTAATCCATAAAAGGAACACTTGACTTGTTGACCAGGGGACCAGAACAGTAAGGATTAGACAGAATTATTTTCAGGAGCTAAGGATGACTGCATAATTCCAAAGGCAGGGAATGAAGAATGCCACAAGTGGGCTGGACTCCGTCATCCCTACCAAACAAAAACAAAGTGATTTATCTTTACATCACACTGGAGGGTATTTGTAAGGTAATGCAAAGTATTAAGCTGTACTTGCAATCTGTTTTCATGTTATTACAGTGGTTCAGAGAGAAAAATAAAAGTCCCATGATTCAACTGATACAATTCAGTGGTGGCAAGTAACAACTCCCTCTTTCCTTGCAGTGAGTTTGGATGACTCCAGTGAATTTTCCTGACATAATTTTCCTCCTTCTTGAAATTAATGTAACATAACCTTATTTTGTGCTGTTCCAGCAGTGCAGGAGCACCAGACAGCTCTCCTATTGGGCAGCTGACCATCCTTCCATATGGGGAAGTCCTAGGCTGGCAAAGAGCTGGCTCCATCCCAGACTCCAGAAGAGTAATAGGCGTAGTACATACGAAAGTGAACCTGACCCAGAGGAGCAGGGCACCACTGCTGTCCGAGCCCTTCCCTTCACATCCTAATCATGCAACAGCAAGGTAAAGCATCCCAACCATTATTAGTAAGTGTGCCTGAGGATTAACATCAACTTTGACACAATCTTGAAATAACTCACTAAATGAAAAGCTAAATATATCCATTTCTGTTCTTGCAGTTCTCCAGTAGTGTTATGTCTGCTACAGTAGACTCTTGGATTTTCAGAATTTTAAAAGCTATAAAAATTCAGCCCAGCCATTTCAGGCCTTGATAAAAACTTGCCCGTGTTTTATCCATAATTTCTCACCATACATTCCCATGAAAGTACTATTTTGTGCTTAGAAAGCATCATCCATTTTACGTCTCAAAATACTTTACACATGTTGATAAATATTTACCTCAATATGCACTAAAATATTAAAGTTATTCAAGTGTCTCTGTAAATTGAGGTCCAAATCCAACTGACTTCTGAGGTCTCACAAGAACAGTCAGTAATTTAATAATAATAAGTCTTCCATATTAAAAACACCAGCAAGAAAAATCTCCATTTTTTTGCTAGCAATACAAAACATTTTCCAATGCACTACCATCTTTTTGCACACAGTATGAATAATATGGACATGTAACCTCAATGTTTTTTTCCAAGTCATAAATGATGAAAGGGTAAAACCCATAGAAAAATTAGGAAAATACACTTAGCAGCCAACACAAGCAACGCATAGGAAGTTCTGTAGGCAATTGGGTTTAGAAGTATAAACATCACATTAGTAGACCCATGAGATAGCATGATGTAGCCACACCTGGAGAGTCACTCTCCTGTTCCCCTCCCAACCCACTAATGAAAACAAGTCCGAAGCCAAAATGTGAAGATTCAACCATACAACATCATTTTAAGTCCCAAATGCTAACTACATCAAACAGACGTAAAATAAGCTGGGTTCACTTCAGCCAAAATATGTTTCCACTTGAAACAAGATCGAGGTCTGTCTAGAAGACCTTGGGATTTTACTAGATGCTGTAAATCTGTTCCGCAGCTGTGGGTGGCACCAGTTTCACAATAAACTGAACTATGGAATAAGTAGGAAAAGTCCTAGGTAAAATAACTGAAAGCTGAACAATGAAACAATCATCAATCATTCATGGTTTTTCCTGCAGGAAACACATGCCCCTATTATCTGGATATCACAGTGAAATATTCACATTAGTGTCTGGTTCACAAAATGCGCAGCATCTTCATTACCTAATTATCTTTTTAAAACAACAAACAAACCGACCAAATACCACATTCCACAATAACCCTCCCCCAAGAAAATTGACTAAATAATGACCAGTTAAATTTAGAAAAAATACCAGAAAATTACATAAATATTAGATTGCATGATAAAAGTAAATGTCTGTATACTTTTAACTCTGAGCACACACAGGCAAACTAATCCTAGGAGGCTGCAAGTGAGGCTGGGAGCACAGAGCAATGCAGAGAGTGGAAACTCACCTGTGGGTGTTCCACCCAAATCATAATACAATTTATTCTAACACAGGAAAGGCAAACTGCCCTTCAGCTTCTGGCCTGTATTAACCTCAATGCCACATAAACTACTGCAACAAAGAATCCCACTACAGGGGTCAGGTCTAATTGAAACGAGCTGAAGAAAGTTGAGTTTTTGATCCTAATGCAGTAGTAGCTCACTGATCATTAGGGTGCATTCCAGCAAGAACCTTATAGTTGATGACTCAGTCATCCAGGGAATTGCAAAATACATATTTTTTTCCAGTCTCATCCCTGCAAATATCATCATCTGTAAAAAACCCTCCTCACAAGGCTGCTAGTAGCCTGATCTGTTGCACAGAACAAGGCCCACCTTTGCATTCCTTTTACGAGCCATCCTCCACTCACCTCTCCCCCCTTTGCTTCACTTTTGTAGCTCTCCCAGAGTAATTCCACTTGTCATGAGTACTTAACCTGGTTCTGTCAGAATAATCTAAAGTATTATTAAACTGTTTTCTACACTAATAGGGGTTATTTTAGCAGAACCACATAGAAAGCGACTATCCACAAAATGACGACTGGGGAAGGAAGAAGGAGGAAAGGCAGAGACCAAGGAAGGAAGAGCAGGCTTAATCCGGTTGAACGCCTTTTCATCTGATTACAGTCTCACTGGCCCTAATAGTAAAAGGTACAGCTTCTGTGAAGACTTCCAGGCACAGTTCTTTCTATCTATTTGACTAGAATAACAATCCTGAGCTTGTTTTGAATAAATCATGAGGGTAAAAGGGAACCCAAAATACCCCTGCCGTTGTGAAAAGAATGCATATTATAAATATGGCTCCCAAAAGGGAAAACAAACCAAAACCAAAGATAAGCACATAACTCAAGTTCAGCAGAAAACTGTTCATTTGGCAGCTGTGACAATTTTGGAAGGAATAATACATGGTTTCAAAAATACCTTTTTCAGTGCAATTCCTTACCAAAAAAAAATTACTCATTGCTTTTAGTGCATGCAAAATAAAAATGCTGTGAACATAAATAGTGCCAGAGAGTTGAAATTTTGAAGATGATGATCAACGTGTTGATGTACTTTTTCTAAACCATTAGGAGAATGTTATGGATCAACTTTGGAACGTGCAGCCTGTTCAATGCGCTACCAGGATTTAAAATTCAAACAGACTCCAAACACCCATCTCTGCCACAGCAAACTGCATCCAAGATTACAACTGCCCTTTTTGATTTCTTGCCAGGAGGACAGGTTCCTGCTCTGCACTTTCTGTTTACTAGTGTTTTTCAAACAGATTGCAGTCATACCAATAAAGATATGTTTTCTATGGCTGCAAACCTGCTCCTTAAAAAGCATCCCTGACACAGAACACCTTCAAAAACAAGTCAAATACAGTTTGTGTGAGTTGAGGACATGCCATGAAGGATGCTTGATGGGACAGCAGTCACTTGTATGCTCTACGGTCCTCAGTCCCCTCTAGAGGGAGTCCACTAGCTTCTCTAAGGAGATGAAAACCCCATCCAGGACACTTCACAATACTTCGACATAGTTCTGACTTTGTTTCTTTGACTTTTTCTCAAAAGGAGTTGCATTATTTTTGGGGATCATCATCAGGTTTTGGGGTTTTTTTTCAGAAGTTTCTTACCAGTATACCCCTTTGCATTGTCTTGTTCTTAACTTGGCTTCAAATAGTCAACTTTGCTATCATTAAAACAATATATGTGGATCAAAACCACCTATTCAATAAAAAGCACACTCAGCCACCACCTGGAGAAAGTCTTAAGGCTGTTTCTGAAGGATGCATTCCAGATCTGCATCAACAGACAGAAAATATCATCCTTTAAAAGCTGAGCTGAACATCAACTATAGCTCATGGTAGCACAAGAAAGTGATCTTTCCTGTACTGAAAAGTTTTGTTAGCCTCACCATTTAAAATCTGAAAAATAAGACCTTATTCCAATCTTAGAAAATTCATGTGGTCAGACTCTGCTGTCTCCTCTGCTCATGGTGGAGGAGTATGTGAAGGAGTTCAGCTTAAAAATAAGCACCTTTTTTTTTTCTTTTTCCCCAAAGCAGAAGTTTATTTGTTTCCCTAACACAGCACAAAGAAGTGAATGAGGATGCCTGATAGCCCAGTGCAATACTTCATTTACATATCTGATAGCTATATATGTCTTCTCTATTAAGATACACAGCATCCAATACTAAAATACTTGTAATAGAAAGACAACATTAAAAAGTCTTGAGAAAATATACTCCTCTTTTCAGCAAGTAAGAGCATTTGACAGGCCAGAAGAAAAAAACACAGGTCAAGAACAGGGAATGCAATAGTTTCAGAATCACTGCTTAAATTAACAGTCCTTATGCTTACCCTGAGTACAAAGTAATCCATTCCCTCTCTATAGCAGTACCAGACTACTTAACTTCCTATGCCGGCCAGTAAAAACCACAATCAAGACTCCTCCTTGTTTTCCCTCATTCATCTTTTATTTAGGAAATAGTGGCCTTTGAGTCTGTTCTTCTCCTTATGCCATTTGGTATGGAGGATGTAACTTGTGGAAGGAAATAAAAAGGGGCTTTACTTTCCCCTATAGGTGCATAAGACAAGCAATGGCCTAGCTCTACATATGCTATGTATTACAAAGCTGTTATGCTTGCCCTAAGTGTGTCTCTTTTTTTCCTTTTTTTTTTAACACCATATGGTACTATTTATCTTTGTGGGTACAAATAAAAATAAAGACTTCTTGAAACCACATTTGATTTATTCCTGACCACTGTAAAATCAGTAATAGAATACACTGTCAAACCACTGGCATGGAATGTGAACAATGTCTATCCCTGCATTCCAATTTTCCCCTCACACCAAGACACACGCAACTACATTAAAGAATGTGAGGCAAGAAGAGCAAGTCACAAAGTTAATTCTTGAAGTAATTATGAAAAAAAAAATTCTTGAAGATTCACTGTACACAACCACAACACACATCAACTTCCCTGAGCAAGTTTAGCAAATGCAATTGCTCCAATGGGAGGTCTCAAGGCACTGACAATGATGGACCAGAGCACAACAAAAGCTAGAACAATCCTAAAGGAAAAGAAGTATACTGTTCCAAAAAGACAAATTAATTAGTATTTTAACACAAGTTACTGCAATGACCGTCCAATTAACAGTATCATGTAGATTACAGCAACTACTATCTGAAAGAATGAGAGAATTGATCAATAAAAACACCAAAACCATAATTAAAGCAAGGTACTAACTCTTCCACCATTTACCAGTCAGAAAGCATTTTCAGAATTGAACCATTACAGTTCTTCATCAAAGTAGCAAATTACTCATGAATCCACAGTGTTTTAAAGCTCTGTAGCTGAATATTCATATTATCTCAAAGTGCTTAGATCACTTCAAATGGGCACATGGGAAATTTGTGATGCTCAATTTGTGGTTAGTTACTAATGCTGCAACATTTTGCATTAATGAAACTCCTGATGTGCATTAATTACTGTACTGGCTTGTAACACATTTTTGTGCCTATTAGTTTGCTAATATGTAGAATGAAAATAATCATGTATGACTTGTGCGAGTAGGGAAATGTAAGCTGCAGCTCATTTGAATTTAGAAAAAAACAAGACTAAATTGAGAAACCATGCAGTTTCTCACCAGTGTCTCTCGTGCATGAGAAGATGGCATTAACAAAACGCATCAGCACATCTGAGTTCCTAGAAATGAACTCACCTTTGAGAGCCTAGAAATCGCTGTGATCTCAGTTGTTCAGCCACATACAAAGACGCTGCTGTTGCCAGTAGTTCTCTTCTTTCAAGATCTGTCAACTTGTGTCCTAGTTTTCAGGAAGCAGCACAAAAAAAAAAAAATTAATACCACAGACCAACACAGACACAAAAAGTAACTACCAGTGAAACCACTGCTCAATCCTTACATGCAAAACCTACCATTTTTTCCCCTCTAAATTAAGATGAAGCTCAGCAGAGCAGACGCTCCGAGTTTGACTTTAAATTGGATGTTTTCATACAGATCAGCCCTACTGCTAACACTGGTATCTCTGTTAAAAACAATTTGACAGCTGAAAGAGGAAAAAACCTGAAGGATGCTGCAGCATCTTGTTTTCGTTACTGAAATGTCACTGGTTGACATATTGTGCCTCATGCTGGTAAGGAATCCATCTGTACATTAGACCTTATTCAAAATATACAGCATTCTTTCTCAGGACTTTTTGAAAAGGCTACAGTTATTTTCCAAGTAAAAAGGATAACACAACAGTATAAAACCCAAAAATCAGTGGAGATAAAACTACTCATCAGGCCTGCATCAAATAGTGCCACTTGTGTAATCATTAGTTTGCAACTAACAAAGTCATAGTCATTTGGCACTTCATAAGCAGAAAATGGCTCAACGTAGCCTGTCTGGAGACAGGCAAGTTAATAAAGAAAAGGGGCAAATCAAGATGATTGAAAGCTGATCTGAGAGAGATCATGCACAGATGAAAGCCACAGTATTTCAAAAGCCAAAATGGAAGACAATGCAATAAAGCTTTAAAAAGGATAAAGGCTCAGACTGAAAGATTTAGCTAAACTCCATTACCACACAACTCTCAAAAACTGCTTTATGTGTAGGCACCACAGCAAATGCCATCATCCATGGCCAGTACAGAATTCAGACAGAAGGATGGGGGAAGAGGCAGGGAAGGGGTTCAAAAGGATGTACCTCTACCCAGCCTGTCATATTTGGTTCCAGTCCTGCAGCAGGAACAGCAGTTGCTCTGATCCCTTCTACATCACTACCCCCCCATCACCTCAGCACTCCATGCAGTGTTAATTCATGTTCTCTACTATTAGTGAGTGACAATTTCTACCAATAGCATAAATTAAGAGTAACACAATCCTCAAGAATACTCAGAATGGAGACCTCTGAAAATGACTGGAGCAGACTTTACAGTTAATAAATGCACAATTTCAAAACAAGATGCATCATTGCACTGAGCACATTAAATATGTTAAGGGCTCCTTAAAGTCTACCTCAGTAATGCAGTCATGCTACAGTGATAGAAACACACTCATTACAGTCCCAGCGAACAGTACAAAGGAGCTGTCACAGGCCAAAAAATTTAAATTTAAGAATAACAAAAGCTACCAAATATGCATCAATTTGTTTTTCATTTAGTCCACATTAACATATTCTGGCTAAAGATTACTGCAACTTCCTTTGCTCAGTGTTTATTATTTTTTAATCTGCCTTGAAATGGAAACTGCCTTTAACAAGCATGCAGAAATGCAAATGCTGAAAGGTTGAGGAACTGGCTTGAGAAAAACTTGATCTTTCCTTTGCCCATTACTAGAAAAACCAACTAGAAAGTAAATGTCAAAACCCTGATCTTTTGCACTATTTGTGTATATATGCAAAAACATAGAATCATAGAATAGTTTGGGTTGTAAGGGACCTTAAAGATCATCGAGTTCCAACACCCCTGCCATAGGCAGGGACACCTCCCACTAGACCAGGCTGCCCAGTGCCCTGTCCAACCTAGTCTTGAACACCTCCAGAGATGAGGCATCCACAACCTCCCTGGGCAACCTGTTCCAGTGTTTCACCACCCTCACTGTAAAGAATTTCTTTCTTATGTCTAGTCTAAATCTATCCCCCTCTAATTTATATCCATTGTTTCTAGTATGTATAAGCCTATAAATTATACAATGCAACATCAACCATATTCCAGTTGTTTATACACAGTGAGGAAGTTCTTAGATGTTTTTTCCCAAATGATGTATTGAACACTGATAATTTGTTCACAAGTCTCAGCTAAAGACACATTATGAAATCTATCCCAAAACCCTTCCATTTCAGTCACCCTGCTTAACATCTGTGAAAAGTCTGGGTGACCAAAACTGCATGTTTCCACCTTTTCCAACACACACTGGAAGCACAAACTCATATAAAGGAACAAGGTGGAATTGGGAAGATCCCAATTTGAAGGCTTTATTGCACGATCTTCATCCTGTGCAAAATCAATACCTGCTTTTGCACTTGCTGTGCTGCTAAAACTATTTTTCATCTCTGTCTTCAATTAAAATCAAACTCAAAACAGTGAACTAAGGTCAATAATTTGAAACAGGTTAACAACTAATCATAAGTTACATTTACCTCTTCATTATCACAAACATGAAGAGAAAAAAAGTATATCCATTTTATCTATTTGTCACCATTTGTCTTAGTCGTGGCATAGACATAGCAAGCAGAAAAACAGTCAAGATTTTTGTATCAAATGTGGGCAACCTGCATTTATTTCCTCAAGTCTGGGAGATAATATAGACTTAACAAGAACATACCAAAATTAGGTTTCAGGTTTTGGCAATAAAGATACAACCCTACCACAGAATGTCCTTAGCATGACTTTGGAGGCATACCTCAGAAGGTTGATTAAAGGCTGCTTTCTAAGAATGGCAATTTATCTCATTACACAAGACAGGATACTGTCTGTACTTCCTTCATTCTCCCAACTCCAGTGCCATTTCTTCTGACTTGTGCTGTTGCTCTGCTGCTGGCCTCAGCAGAATTTTAAACAGTTTTAAACTCAAACCTTCAATTACATTACTATATTTAAAATAGACAAATGTGCCAGACAGTGATGTCTTTGTTTGACTTCAAATCTTCTTTTACCTTACAAGCCCTCGGAACTTAACTGGATGTCTTAAAGGATAAGTTAATCTTCACCATCAAGTTATAGCAAAACACAGCCTTTCATGGTTATCATGGAGAAGATTTGAGTTGAAAAGTCACAAAGCTGCCTCTAGGGTGTTTGTCCAAGTGCTGTCTTGGCAGGGAGTGAGAGGAATAAGTGGCAAAAACTGTCCAGCTTCCAGCATGGGAAGTTTTGTCATTGTCCTTTCCTGCTCTTATCACTGCAGACTCCTGGGCCTCACAGAGATTTCATCTCCACCATATGACCAAAAACTACTCCAAAATTACCCTGCTCAACCTAGGTTATGTGCAGTCCCACTATCCTCACCAAGCTGAAATATATAGGGTGAACATAAGACAGGATGAACGGCTACAAAATTAAGTTGTAACTGGAGGAGTGGAAGCACTGTTGTTCAAATTATTTAAAACTAGATGAAACACATCCATTGCTACTAAATGACAGAACTCTAGTCAGAAGGAAGACAAGGAAAGAGTATTTCTGTCTCATTTCCCTGATGTTATGATTGCTTAAATCAATATTATCTCAGTATCCCCTAAGCTGAGTCAAAAAGGTTCATGCAATTACTTTACATAAGCAACTTCAAATTAAATTACATAAAAGGTCATTTTTCCCTTGACAGTCTCATTTGCATTTTGTTCTAGAAATGTGTTTCCTACTATCAATTACAGGGGAAAAAAAAATCAAAACAAACAAGCCCCAGTTATGTGCCACAGTCTGTTACTTAACATCTAAAAAGTGACTATTTTCTGATTGTGAGGAATTAAAAAATGCAAAATGGGTTAAGACAGAAAATATGATGCACAACTCTGATCCATATAAATACAAACTATCATCCCTAAGTTCTGTATTGGCTCGAAATTTTCCCCAGTGGATTTTGAAGTTAACCAATACAGGTACCAAGGAGGCTGAGGCAGAAAGCAAAGCTGGATGTTATTAAAGGTTTTCATTTCTTCTGAAGTCCAGCAGAGCTTAGCTCCACCCAGACAGTCATGGTAAAAGACAGATGACTGTATACAATCTCAAACCATCCACAGAACAGTGAAGGACTCTCTCCGAGAGCTCGTGATCACTTACAAGATGGATGGTACAGCATACAGAAAGGAAACCTTCACTGTTTTGAATTATAAAGAGATCAGTGACAGACCAAGAAATATTTCTTGGCTTCAGCTGTCAAAAAGAAGAAAGTCAAGTTACGTATCTGTGAAGTAAGTTTTTATAATCCAGTAGCTTCACCAAATGGAGACAATGATTAAGTACCAGAGAAGATGAATGGAATTAACAGCAACCACCTTCCCCTGCTTTGACAGTAACATGACCAAGGGAACCTGCATTCCCCCCATCAGCTAATAACAAAAGTCACCAGATTTAAATTTAAAAGTCGTATCTGCAGTCCTAATTCATATAAAAAGATATTTCATTCATAACAGAATCATGGAGGGACTGAGACTGAAGAACCCTTGGGGTTTTCTAGTCTATACAGGGTGCCTCCCCCTCCTCACAGAGCAATTTAAACATCAAATTCACATCATCTTTCCCAGAGGATTCTGCACAAGTCACACAATCACAGAATGGTAGGATTTGGAATGGACCTTTGGAGACAATCTAGTCTAAGCTCTCTGCCAAAGCAGTTTCAAATAGAGCCAGGACAGCGTCACATACAGATATGTACCTCAGAGAAGAGGACTCCACCATCTCTCTGAGCAGCCTGTACCCGTGGTCTGTCCTCTTAAAAGTAAGAAAGTTTTTCCTTGCGTTCAGAAAGAATTTTCTTTCTTACAGCTTATGCCTGTTACCACTTGTTCTGTCACTGGGCATCACTGAGAAGTCAGGACCCACTCTCTTGACATCTGCCCTTTGGGATATTTATAAGCACTGACAAGATATTCTCTTAGCATTCTCTTCTCCAGGTTAAACAGATTTGGGTCGCTCAACCTTTCCTCATGAGAGGGACCCATTCCTTACCATCTTTGTAGCTCTCCACTGGATTCAATCCAGCATGTCCTTGCCTTTCTTGAACTGGAGAACCTGGAACAGTAAATGTGGCCTCACCAGGGCAGAGTAGAGAGGGAGGATGACCTCCCTGAACATACTGGCCACATTTTTTAACGCATCCCAGCATGCCATTTACCTTCTTGGTCACAAGAGCACAATGCTGACCCATAGTCAGCTTGTCTACCATGACTCCCAAGTCTCTCTCTGCAGAGCTCCAGTAAAGTTAATCCCTAACCTGTACTAGTGCATGGGGTTATTCCTCCCTAGACACAACACCCTACACTCATTCTTGTTGAACTTCATCAGGTTACTCTCCACCCAATGCTCTAGCATGTACAAGTGTTCCTGAATGAGAGCACAGCTCTTCCTGCCTCTTGCTCTGCTGCTGTGCACCCCACTGAAGACCCTGGCTCCATCTTCTTCGGAATCCCCTCAGGCATATGATAGGACTGCATTAGGTTCATCTGAAGCTTGCTTTCTTCAGGCTAAACAAGCTTGACTCTCTCAGCCTCTCCTCACAATTCCTCTGTTCCAACCACACCACAGTCCAGGTGACTCTTCACTATACTTACTCAAAATTATTGACATCTTTCTTAGATGTGTGATGGGGTTAAAACTTGACATAGTATTCCAGAAGCAGTTTACTAAGTGTTGAGCAAAGCAAAGTAATAATTTTCTCCAAGCCATATAAGTATGGCAAATACAATGAATCTAAAAGCCTTCACTTTGCATACACTCTCTGCAGTCAATGCACAACTGCAAGAGAGAGAAGCTTCCTCTTTCTTGCGGTCTGTAAAAGAAATTAAGTAACATACTAGATTATCCGTTAGAACTTCTGTTCTTTCCCTCCATCCAAATGAGATAAACATGGTAGAAGAGGGGAAGTAAAGGATGCTTTTTCTTTCTCCCCTGTGTTTCGGTATGACTTGGTGTTTGGGATATCCTGTCCCATTTCTCATTTGTGCAGGATGTCTCTCCCAAAGAGACTGACCAAACATTCAAGATATCATTTGATAACCAGGAAGAATGGACTATCAAAAACATCTTCACAGGCAGGGTGCAACCTAAGGATCCTTCATTTTAATTTGTTCTCTGTCAAAAACTCCTCTTAAATCTTAGTGAAAATCAAGAGACTTTCTCTGCCTATAAAGCAGAGATAATAGTGTATTCTTTTCTCTGCAGGCAGGTTAGGAAGTAGAGAGTTGTTCCAGGCTGCTTGAAAGCTGCAGAGGGACAGCTCGTCTGACAGATCTCTGTCTAATATCATGGGCTACTCCTGCACACTTGGCAAACATTTTCATTCTGTGAGCAAAGTGCTTGGAAGCTACTCCAAGAACAGTGTTGCTGCACCTACACTCAGCTCTGCACTTCTCCCAAAACATGCCCATGTGCTCAAAGGAATTACCCACTCCAGTTGACCCTCTCCCAGACAGCAATCCAGCCCCCCATCCCTCATACAGACAGCAGCTCTTTTCACCCACTAATCGTCCCAAGCAATTTTAGTTTTAGCACAACAACATTTTTTAACTGCTTGCGATAAACTGGTTTTGTTAATGAATGCTTAAAGAAAGGATGAAAAAGAGTTAAATCCCAACCATAAAAATTACTAAATATTCCTGTTCTAGATGTAATTTTAAGCGGGCATCACAGGTTAATGGAAAAGCTGTCAAGTTATTTCTAATAATTAATTTTTTCCTAACTTACAGAAAAAGCCTTCTAATCAAGGACTTATAATAAATTCCCTGAAAATGAGACTGAAAAACAAAGCATCACTTCTTCACTTTACTGTCAAATAAGACTAAAGTTAATACTTATTTTTGAAGAAAAATACATGGAAGAAATGGGCCAGCAATTCATTCAGACCAAAAAGAACACAACTGGAATTCATTATTTACTTTCAAGGTAGCCCAACAGTGGCAATCATGTTATTTATAAAAGAAACAAAGTGGATCGTGCTCAAGCATTAATGTAGCACTCATCTTCACTGAAAATTTTTTATTTCTTAAGTTTTCCAGCTCTAAAACAATCTGGTGTGGATTTTTACTGTTGGCAACAGAATATACTTCTAGGCATTTCCAAATCTATTTTGCCTACACATTGTTTTAATTTTTCAGATTATCCCTATTTCCGTTTGAGATTTATTTTTTGTTACCGCTGTATAAATTTCATAAACAACATTAAGTGAGACAAAGTAACATTTTTAAAATCCTCCTAGCAAAGTTTACTCTCACTAATTATATAAAAATGTTAGTTGAAGTGAGAAAAGAACTTGCAATACAGAAATTAATTTGCCTGTTTCTCTTGCTGAGCTTCTACCCACCATCTGCCTAGCACCCTTCATTGCCTTCAGCAGTCCCCATTAGAGTTTTTGCATTCACAGAAGTATTTTTCAACAGTTACTTTAAAAACTGTCCTCTAATTCAACTCTGATTTATTTATTTTTCTTTAAGTCTGAAGGGTTTGATCCATAGTAAACCACATCCATATTAAAAGGGCTCTCAGTTCCTCCAGTGATCTTTAAATCAGTACTCATGAATAAGTATTCTACACTTGAAATACAAATGCTTTGTAATAGTGATATCCACTTTTTTTTTTTTCATTAAGAAGGCTAATGTATGCTTATATCTGATACATGGAAGGCAAAGAGTAAGACCTTCTATACTGCAGGAACAAAGTTCAGTAATTTTATATGTGCCATTTATTCGTTTCTATTACAAACTGTCACAACATCCCTACTTTTGCTCTAGTCACCAGAAGGCACAAGTTTATTTTTAAGAATCTGTAAATACAATATTGAAACACTAATGATCCACTTGCATAAGAGAAATGTATGTATGTACAAATAAATGTACATACAGTTATAGAATCATAGAATAGTTTGGGTTGGAAGGGACCTTAAAGATCATCGAGTTCCAACCCCCCTGCCATAGGCAGGGACACCTCCCACTAGATCAGGCTGCCCAGTGCCTTGTCCAGCCTGGTCTTGAACACCTCCACAGAGGGGGTAATCCACGACTTCTCTGGGCAACCAGTTCAAGTCAGATGACCTCAAAACAAATTTCATCCTGCAATTTGTGGACCAACAAGTAACCAACAAATTATATACAGGGTAACAGTTCATCATAAGATATTAAAACAAAAGAACAGACACAAGAGTGTCTTTCCATAGTTAAAATATATAGAACAAAGGTTTTCCTCCTGGGTCAACAAAACCTGTCCCATCTTCTTACAAATGCCCAAGGGTCCCAACAAACACATTAACACAAGTAAGGGTAAAATGGTTTATATCTTAATGTTCACAATTGTGTACCACACATTTTCACAACATTGTATAAGCCTATTTCACATATTGCATCTCAACTTTCTCTTCTATTCCTTTCTCCCTACTTCCAGTGCATCACACACTTGGCACATCTGCTGAAGTTCACCAGATTTCTTCATGTGTTAAATCAACCCAAGAACCACTACTCTCAAAAATGCTACCCATTAAGCATTAGATGGTGGTTTAGGGAACTGAATCCACTCACAAAAGGCCAAAAATTCACAGAACTATCAATGAGACACAGATTCTCATATCAATGAGAACACAGGATTCTGTTTTAAAATGTCATGGAAGTGAGAGACCAGCTAACCAGCAGCACTGAGCCTTCAGAGATCAGAGATTTTGCTGGATGAAAGCCACCTGAGTTACCCAAAGATGAGTTAAACAAAGAAGAAAAAGCAACATATGAGCTTCAACCATCACATGCTTACTACCACCTAAGGTGACAAACTCCTATTGCTGTTGTCTCTGTCAGGAGCCAGTAACAAGCTGGGCACATTAATCCCACCTGTACGACTGTATCACATACAAAGCTGCCAATTACATCATCATATAAAGTAGTTCTGTGGATGAATATTCTTTGCATTAAACTCACACACTGAGTCCTGAGGTAAGAAAAATCTGTTCTGCTCATTAATGAGACTAGAATTTGGCAAGGTGCCAGTGATGTCCAGTGACTGCCAATTCAGCAGCATTGTCTCCAAAGTGGGATGAGAATTCTGCCACACACTAGATTAATGATCAATGGGGGAGAAAGGAATCTCTGAGGAATTCATATGGACTCGTGAATGATGAGCTGTAAAGATTATCTTTTTTTTTAAATAAGGAAGAGGTTCTGTCTGATGAACGCCAGCTGAGGTCTGAGGTCTCTGCGGAAGGACTTAGTCCCTGGCCACACAGGTAAAGGAAGTATCTACAACGGACTGGCTGAGAGAAGATACCTCAAAAAAAAATTTTTTTTTTTTTTAAAAGCCAAAACCAGAAGCTATTTGTTGGGTTTTTTTTAATTTGATCCTTGTGAAAGGAAACCAAGCTATTTGTTTACGTGCATTTCTTTACCAACTGTTGCTACATATTTTTGCCACTGAGTTGCATGTGATATTGTAATGAAACATTTGCATTTGTATTTATGTTAACCTATTTTATGAGTTTATAATAATTTCAAGGTGATGCCCATCATCTGTAAAGAGTATAAGATGAGGTTACTGAAATACTTTGACAAAATGCCAGATTCTCCAGACAATACTAAGGTGAACATAAAGTGGGGCAAAAGGAGATTCTAATGATAATATACAAATTCACTGCAGCTGTAATGTTGAGCCATGAGAAAACTTATCTTTAAGTCTGCAGTAGGAGCACTGTGTATAATGAAGCATGCTAGCATAGTAGAGTTAATGCTTATTTTACATATTTCATATCACCTAGGAACTGTTTTTCTTGAGTTAGGATGTACTTCATTTTTTTTTTTGCTATTAGAAGCATCTCACTGCCTGAAAGTGAAGAAAGCAATTGTATCATTTACATAATGCATTATTAAAAACTCTAAATAGTATACACAGATACATCTGAGAAAAAAGTAAAGACTCATTCAGGAATATGTCAGTCTATAAAGGAATAATCAGTAACATCACCTCTCAAGAAAAACAAGTTAAAAAAAAAGAAACATTCCTAAATTGAACAAACCTTTAAAACCATCAGGATAGACTTCAGGAAGGAATTTAGTGCTGATGTCTCCTTGAACAAAGCGTGGGTGGACGATCACTTCTCGCAGTAAAGAAATATTGTGAGCCACACCTGAATACAAAACATCAATACAAAAACAGGTAAATATATAAATCATAAATTGCAGTAGGAAGCAAACTTGCAAAAATGAGCTCTTAACATTGTAGAATAAATGCTTATTCACAATTCAGAGACAATAATATTATCAGTGCAAATTCACATTTTGTTTCCACTCCTGCCTCAAGACACCTTCCTTAAATATGCAGTTTAATTAAGAAGTAAATCTTCCAAATTTTCACCTTACCAAGCCTATTCAAGCACCTTGTCAAGTCAAGGGTAGCAATTACAAATGAGAGACTTTTCAGTTCAGTGCTAGTAGATTTAGGCAAGCCCAGAGCCATCTCCTTGAAACAACAGATTAGCCATGACTATAAACAGCCCAATTCAAGTGAACTCTGGTCCACTTTGTCATCCCACCACCTCATATTTGCATACAACTGTGGAAGATAGGTTCTGTGTTACATCCTAATGACATTAATGAAAGACAGTAAAAAATTATCATATATAACATTTTTATAATTTGCAGGTCATAAGAGACTCTAATGAAAGCTTAAAAAAGCAAAGAAACCTACAGCTTGATCCAGATGCACCTTTATCCAGTCTTGCTTGGTTAATTCTAATCAAATACCCCGTTCCATTAGCACCATTCAATGACCATGCTAGACATACAGCTCCCTATAGAGGCCTTACAGCCACCTTTGTTTTTAAATTTCTTCAACTATTATACATGTTCCTTTCTTTTTTTCTCTCTGAATTTCTTCATATCTTTTCTCTCTTCTTCTTGGCCTGTCCCATCTTTCTTTTTTTCGTATTTCATTTCCCTTTTTCTTTTCATTTCCCTGCTTTTTCTGACAACAAAGAAAAACAACTTCCAACAAAGGCAATCTAAAGCAACACAGCTCAAAGAACACTGGCAGTGTCAATCCAGTGCACAAAACATTAGGTCTCTGCCCCTTCCTCACAGATGAGCAAAAGAATGACTTCTTTTCTCAGAGAGGAAAGGAATAAACTATGTCCCATTTCCAGCACAAGCTGGTAAAGAACATAATCAGAAATAGATGTCAGCAAAAAAAATGTCCTTGGGATAGTTAACAATGGGAAAGGATTGCCATAGGAAAGATTCTGGAGTCAAGTGAAAACATTTAAAAACAGATTAAAGAAAAATCTGCCAGAGGGCAGAAACAGTATATTTTAGTTCAGGTAGTGGGACTACATGACTTTCTGAAATGCTTCGAGTTTTATTTTTCTTTGAATTTAATAGAGCTGTATAACCAAGTTAGTAATTTAATGCTAAACTGCCTGAGTCCAGAAGCACTTGTAGCACTGCACCAAATATGATGGTCATTAAAAGTCATTTCACTGAAATATTAAATACAAAGAGGCCTGGGAAGAAAGGAGAAAAAAAATCCCTGAGAAAAAAAAAAAAACAAGATAATATAAATTATCTTTTGCTTGCTGCACTCCAAACAGTTCTCAAAAAGAAAATACTTTCTCTTCTGAGAGCAGCACGTAGGTCATCTCTTGAAAGTTTAAGATTATGCAGGCAAGAGAAAAACGCCATCTTTATCTCAGTTCTCCTCTCAATTTCATAAAGAGGTTTTAACAAAGAATTTGAAAAGTCACCACTGTTCAGTCTCAGGATAATGACACAGAATAATACTGCCTCATAAACATTAACATTTATTAAGCCAAAATAGACATGCAGTTCAGGAGCATAAACTGTCTGCAAGCATTGACTGCAGCTGTTTCATCCATTCCAGGCATAGATAAATGAGGAAGCTGCTACAGGATACCAATATCCAACCTCAGCTGTGCAGACTTTCACTCTTTCAGGAAATACAAAACTATTCACATTTTTAACTTTCAGTGGCAAAGGGACAGGCAACTTCACATTGCATTTTCCAGGTCATGTGAACTTCAGTGTTAGGTGCACAACACAAAGTATAAAATGCAGTGCACATGACAAACTAGCTTGTCTTGTCAAAATTTGTCTGCGCCTCCATCTCTTGTAAAACAAAAGATTCTGAACTTCAACTTTATGTAGGTTTGTTTGCTAGTTAATACGAACACAGAAATTACCTGACTCAAAGCTATTTGCACCATTTTTTTTTTCTAGAATCTTGAGTTTAAAATAACATGGATATAAATTCATTGCAAACTCAGGTCTCTGAACTGTAAATTAAGCTATTCGGACTTTTTTGCCTTTTCAAGATCTCACCAAAGTAACACCACTCACGGTACAGCAACTGCAAATTGCCGTAACTGCAGAAGGAGATTCTTTTGCACTTCTATTTCTTTTCCCTTTGTGTTATCCCAGTTTAAGAAGCTTGAATAACATTCTTGTTATTTTTATATGCAGACCAGTTCAAACAGTTTCAAAGCATTTTTCTCCTACACTCTGCTGCTGGTGTGAATTTTCAGGCTCTCTGTGTGGCCGTCACTGAAACCACTTTCAACACACAGAGTCAGACTTGGCCTCACTGAATCATGAAGTCATAGAGTTACAGACTAGTTTATGAGCCATTAAGCAGCACATTACACAACCCATTCAATGATGACAAGATAAAAATTCAACCATTTCATTAAGAGTATCAGTCTCCTTGCTGCCCGTGACCCAGAGAGTCATTCACAGATGCTGATTTCATAAACACTGAAAGAAAATTGCATTGCATCTCTGATAAACAAAAAAAAAAAATAATTAAGAAATCTTATTCTAAATAACTGTAACTTTGAACCAAATAAAGTCTTTCTTTGGCAGTTACAAAATCCCTCCACAATTTCTCATTTGAATAGTATGCCAAAATATTCTTCTATTAAGTACAACTTCAGGACTATAATTAGAAGACAAAGAGGAGCTCTTCATTCCTTCCCAACAATGAATTCGAGATTTAAGCACACTACAATGTGTAACCAGATCATCTCATGAGTTTTTTACTCCCTAAATTGCTATAAGATCCCTAGTGAGATGATGGCTGATGACAGATGACAGAGCTTGGTGTCTCAAGTGACTGCCCCAAAAGACCTGAAATTCAAAAAAAATACTATAAGTATCTTAATTATTTCTAATTCACGTGCATCAGAAATATCTGCAATGTTTAAAGCTCCAAAAATCCTTTTTGTAAGATCAATAGAGTAGACAAGCCCAGGTGTTTAGGAAGCAATATATACATTTTACATATGCAAATTTAGATTTAATACATTGCTTTTCTCTTTAAAGTATCATGAAAGGCTATTTTTATCAGTCCCCATAATCATTAGGTGAGCAATGACTGTGAGGTTGATCTATTTCTCAAAACTACTCTTTAGTGATGTCCCAAATCACATGCCTTTTAAAAAAAAGGAAAAAAAAAAATAAACCAGCACCAAAAACCAGTGTAATCCTTCAGAAGTCTAGAAGTTTTACATTTGCAATTTAGTGTGACCTCTGTCAAAGTTCATAAGGTCTCCATCTGTGTGTGAGTAACTGCTAGGCTACAGAAATATGGACCCCTAGAGCAGCTTGCTCCTGACTACCTGCTGCTTCCAAAACACCGGCCAAACATCAGCCCCACACTCTCACAGGATCAAACAGAGGCTAACAGGCAGTGCTTATTTCATGCAAAGTTAGGCACTAAACTGAAGTATATTGTATTTATGTTGCAGTGGGTTTCAGAGAATTTTTCTTTTTCCTGACTAGATCTGCAGTCTGCCAGGGACAAAATCCCATTTGTTAGCCTGACAAGCCATGACACTTCCAGCAAACAAACAAAATCCTTAACTATAGCAATTTACTTCCCCTCTATCAATTTATTCCCCCTCCAGAAAACAAAATTTCAGTTCAGCATCATGCTTTTACACAGTTAAGACTGACACAGATTCGCAGTTACAGTTATATTCTACTTTTCTCTAAGTCAAAATACAATAAAAACATAATAAATCAATGTTCCATGTATCTCTGGGTTTTTTCTCTCACTTGACTGCATTTCTCATGTAGAAGCTAAATTTCAGATGTATTTGAACTTCAATTTTGACAGGCTATTTTCCAGAATACATTCGTAAAAGAGAGAAGACTAACATTTAACTTCTGGACATCTAATTAAATACATACATATCTTCATGTTTTGTATATAACAAATATATATTCCCATTGATAAGATAAAGACACGGGTGTCTCTGCAAACAGTGACTTGGCAAAACAGTGAAGGTGCTACCTACAAAAGAGAAAAGACTTGTGACAAGTAGTTGTGACTAGAAACTGCAGACAAGACCCTCAAGAAGAACGTTAGGCTTTGATAGGTATCTTAGGCACGCAGGGAACCTGTAAACCAATGGTGAAACGGACAGGGACTTCAGCAGCCAAGACAACTTAGGACCTTAAGAATTGCCTTCAAGAATTTGAGAGACCCTACCTGAGGACTCTCCCTTTATTTGAATAAAATAAAATCTTTTTTCAGAACTCCATCTCCTCGTGAACACACTGAATTCAGGCAAAAGGAACTTTCTGAACACTATGTATTAATTTTCAAATTAATTTGTAGTTACTCCCTTGTAACTACAAATTTGTAGTTACTCCCTTTAGTTGTTAGCACACTAAATGACATCATTCACCAGAGCTATTTGAAACTGTCCTCATTAAAAAAAAAATTGATCAGAAGAAATTACTCCATATAGTGCTTGTCTCTATCTTACCTCCTTCCTCAAACTCCGATTATATTTGTCTTAAATCCTTGCTAAATGTAGCAATTTTTAATTAACTTACCAACTGGAATCTGACTCCTCTTCCAAGAAAGCATAGAGAACAAATTAATTTTACAGAAAACAAAAGTTTTCTAGTCGGTTTATGAACACAGTATTGCACCACATTTTTACTATAAAAAAATCAGAACTTGGAATGTCAAGGCATAAAACCTTAGGCAATGCTGTCACTATAAATATTTACTGACACTAAACATATTCAGCGTTGATTAGCCTTTTTACAGTATTAAGCTTCTGTCATCTTGTCTGCAAACACAAATCTGCATTTATCCATGTAAACTTAATTGGAGTCCTACATGCCTCTCTGTAGATAAGCAACTGAATATACTTAAGTTGCTGATAATTTCAAAATGTGCTAAGTGGAGTAGAAAGAACTTTATTTGCATACTTACTGATTGCAAAAAAATGTGTGGAATACAGTACTAAAACAGCAAAGCTAAATTATCACCCTTCAATTTAAATGCTGAATAACTACTACGAAGCTTAGGAGGCATCCCAGCTGACTTTTCTAACAAAAAATTGTATTAGTAAAGCTCTGCAATGAACATTATGAAACTCCACTTAAAACAAGAACATTATCATAGACTTGCACAGGCTATGAGAACACCACTTTCAACACATGAACTTATCCAAGTTCATGATTGTCACCCAGCTGGCCTCCACATTTGCAATTCCAAAAGTTGCAACAATATTCCCTAAAACCCTCCACATTCAACAGTTTAATTGCATTTAAAAGCTTGCGCTCTGCTTCAATTCACTTCAGAGAAGGTCATCTGCATACAAAGTCCCATCCCAAAAGCAAGAAGAAAGGCTTTTTTTAGCTTTGTAATTTTAATATGCAAACATCCACTTAAAGTTCTCACATAGGATCAGTACAGCACTGATCCTCAGAGTCAAACACATTTTCAATTAAAACATTATTTCATTTAGATATTAAAGTCTGGAGCTTACAGAACTCATAAAGCAGAATAAAGAGGGAGAACAGGGGAGGATAGAAAATATATGGTAAGATCTTACTGTAAAAATTATTAGTTCAAACTGAAACTAAATTTTGCACTGTATGCACTCCTGAACCTCTTAATAAGATTAAGCAGTCCATTAGTTATGGTGTTAGCAAACAAGTATGAATGTTTAACTCAGAAGAGTAATTGGAAGCAGAAGCCAAGCAGACTTTGCCAAGAAAAAAAATGAAAGAAAATGGATAGCCATCCTGCCATCTCCCTCTTCTCAGCCAGCCTTTAAAGAAGGAGAATAGAACACTAGTACAAGCTTATATTTGAGGGGCCTGACCAGAAGTCACAGCACTTGCCTTTCAATTCCTCTTCAAGCTGGCACACCACATTTCCTGATTTTTTTCTACCATTGTAATTCTTTTTTCTTAATTTAAGAAACCAAACTCTTATGACAAAAAAAAAAAGTCTAACTCCCTGTTCTTGCACCAATAACACTGTTTGTATCTACCAATAAAAAGACTAGAATTTATTTTATTGTGGGTAAGTTGTCACCAGCACAAACTGTAATAAAGCATTAATGCAACAGGCACTTCCAAAGCACAGCATCATTTAAAATAGCACTGCTTGTTTTATTCAGCATTTATAATCAAGATGCTGCTATAACAGGCACTGTATAATGCTGTCTAGGTTGGTTAAAATTTTATTTACTCAGATTTTGCATTTCTGCTTTCTTTGCAAAAATTAGATTACTTTTTTCTTGAAAAATTTATAGTTTAATTTTCTTCTCGATATTGTTAGGCAGATGACTACATAACTGAGAGGGACAGTTTAACTACAGATTCAAGGTCAAATGTTCCGTGGTCCTAAAAACAAATAGCAAAGACATCAGTCTGAGGATTCATTTCCTTGTAATTGGACTAGAACTTTTAGCTCTAGTATGGTATGTTGGAATGGATAACTGCTGGACAGCCTAAAGCCACAGCACTAGAAACTGAATGTCTGCTCAATACAGCCAGTGGACATGGAAGAACAGAGTAAGTTCTTGCACCTCCTGCTGACAGCATGCCTCAACCCAGCCTGGATGAGTCACCTCCTGGAGGGTCACCGCATCGCTTCAGTCTCTGGGCTCTCCTCTGGGACTGCGGCGAATGACATTATATGGTGGCATTTGTTCCAAGAGGACATACCACGGATTTCATGCAGGTCAGCAAACAACCATCAAAATATTAGTGACTAAAAGTCCCTACCAACTTTTGTCTGCTTTGAACTGATGACACAGAAGTGATGGGGAAGACTCCATCTTCCATTAGGAGAGTCCCAAAGCTACCCATTAGATGGTCCTTGACCTGTTACCCAGTCACCCCAACCCACTCTCCCACCCTATGTGAGTGAATAAGCCTTTCTGCCTACAAAAAATGTCACAATTCTTGAGAATTTAAATATAAATTCTCAGAGTGTACAATTTTCAGTACAATTCACACTCACTTTAGCTGGAAATGCTTAAGCTGAAATGCTTTTTAACTCTTAAGAGACTTATTTTCAAGAGAAAAATACAATCTATAAAATAAAGCAAACAAAAAGTGCTTCCAAAGAAATGGAAGGTGAGATGTGTTTCAGAAACAGGAATATGAAGCACTCTATTTAGGAAGACTATTTTGGATCTCTAAATAGCTATGGACAGGCTCATTCAAATACAAAACCAAGGTAATTCAAACCTAGGTAATTATTCTGTATCTTTTACTACTACTAATGACTCCATTATGGAGAAGAATTCATGTGATATCCAGGTGGCTTAATACTGTTACATATAGCACCTAACATTTTGAAGCAAAAATATCTGCTTCTGCTTTAGAAAAAAAACCCAAACATGGAATCGCGTTAACTTTTCTGATGTTTATTTATTTTTATCTATTTAAATACTAATATATTAGTACTTCTACATCACTTGTTATTTATTAGGGACAACTTCTGTGAATGCAGTGCAGTTCAGAAGATTACAGGTACCACAGTTTCTACAAACCTTCTTAAATCAAGTGGCATTCACTCTAAGCAACAGAAGAAATTCTTTAATATCCCTTAATGTTATATTTTAAATAAAGCTCAGGAATAAATTACCAGCTGTGTAAAACTGCACAACAATCCTGTTGGTTTCCAAACAGAAAACACTGCTCACCACAGCTAAAAGAGTGGCCTTCTACGATGGAGTGACTGCGATGGTGGATGAAGGGAAGGCGACCGATGTCATATACCTGGACCTGAGCAAGGCCTTTGACATGGTCCCCCACCACATCCTTATCTCCAAATTGGAGGGAAGTGGATTTGATGGGTGGACAACTAGATGGATAAGCAATTGGTTGAAAGGTCGCAGACAGAGGGTGGTGATCAATGGCTCTATGTCCAGCTGGAGGCCGGTAACGAGCGGTGTCCCCCAAGGGTCTGGCTTGGGACCGGTGCTTTTTAACATCTTTATTAATGACATGGATGAGGGAATTGAGTGCACCCTCAGCAAGTTTGCTGATGACACCAAGCTGAGTGGTGCGGTCGATACGGTGGAAGGAAGGGATGCCATTCAGAGGGACCTCAACAGGCTGGAAAGCTGGGCTCAGGTGAACCTAATGAGGTT
>VZTY01017239.1:36848-158954 GCA_013400935.1 Turnix velox | reverse complement strand
TAGATGTGTTTGTTAGGTGGCCCTGCTAGGCAGGGGGGTTGGAGTTACATGATCCTTGGGGTCCCTTCCAACCCGGGTCATTCTGTGATTCTGTGTGATTCTGTGAAACATGTGGCAAAATAAAATTTATCCTTTGTAATACTTTAAATGCATTCCTCCCCATAGTTCATCTTTCAATATTTTTAATAGATTATGAGATTGTTCACAGGTAGAAATACTACAAAGTTGAGGTATGAACATCTAAATGCATATATAAATACTAAAAAAGGACTAAACAAATGAAGAATGCAAAACACTAATTTTCATATACAAGATGAAATTTCCTTTGCAGATATTTATATATATGTGGAAGTTTTATGAGGTACACACACATCTGTGTAATACACCTAAGAACAATTAGGTTCCAGCTCATATTACAGCAAACAAAAAAAAAGACTATGCACACGATTCCCATATTCTCATTAGTGATAATCCTTCCAGCATAATTTTCAATTAATTCAAACTGAATCTGAATCCAGAACCTGTCTCCATTAAAAAAAAACCAACAGTAAAACCAAAACAATAACCACAAACCCACCAAACATAACGTCACATCAATTCAGCTATAGTTGTATAAATTTTTCTCTCATATAAACTTACTCAGCTGATATACAGTAGGGGTTTACATCAGCATTTTGTACTGCAATAGTCTAATGGTTCAATTGCAACAGTATAAATCTACTATACGGTTTTGTAGTTCACTTCCAATGGCTAATCCTACCACCTATCTATCTAAACCATGATAGAGGGATGTTCATTTTCCCCTAGATAAAGTCTTTGTAGATTAAGATGGCATCCATAGTATTCATGGACAGCATGAAAGCCAAATCAAGTTCTAGTGAAAAACTCCTCACTGTCTGTTACATGGACTCCTCCCTCCTGCTCCTCCTCCAGGTCATGCAGAGGAAGGAAAGAAGTATTCCAAGACTCTCTCCCACCTCAAACCATGGAACAACCTGTCCAGCAACCAAAAAAAGGAACAAAAGCAGACATTCCTCTAACAGTTTCCATCCCAACGACACTTAGTAAGTGCAAGAACGCTGGGATTCAGGTTTTGGTGGATTTGGCTTTTAGGATGGAAAACTTCGGGTCACATCAACCCTATGTAGCGCTACAAGCTTGAAGCTGGAGAACTGCCTGGAGGAAAAGGAGCAGGGGATTTGGTTGACATTCACCTAAAGGGAGGCTACAGAAAGGCTGGGGTAGGTCTTTTTAATAGGGTACAGGCTAGCAGGACTAGGAGTGATGCATGCTAATTGGAAGACCGTAGATTAAGGCCGGATAAAAGAAAGAAGTTCTTTACTGCAAGAGTGCTGAGACACTGGAACAGGATGCCCAGAGAGGTTGTGGATGCCCCTTCCCTGCAAGTGTTTAAGGCCAGGCTGGATAATGCATTGAGCAACCTGGTCTACAGGGAAGTGTCCCTGCCCACTGAAGGGGGGATTGAACTTAATGATCTTTAAGGTCCCTTACAACCCAAACTATTCTATGATTCTATGAAAATGAAGACCACTAACACATTACAGTTCCATTCTCTAATCATCCCAAAAAAATTAAAAAATAAGAAATCCAACTTTCCCCCTCTCCTATGAAGTATTCATTTCTACTTTGCATAAGACACAGAGGAAGAGCTAAAAATTTCTCCTCCTCCAGAAACCATGACTTTCCGCTCTAAAAAGAGTTACAGCAGTGATGTTTGATTCACCCCTGCTGCCTGGAAAGGCTAAAAGAACAGCTACTGCTCCTAAACAATCAGTCAGCAAGAGCCAAAATATATTCAGAACAAAATCCTACAACTGTGTCTGTCTAAACTTAAAGAGTTACCTTGAAAACAAGAAATATATATGTATAAATATATTTAAAATCTAATACTGAACTGTAATGTTATATTTGACCAAAATGAATATATTGTGCTTCTACACAGCAGTAACTACTTCTGATTTCTTATAGAGTAGTGTTCTTTTTTTCCTCCACATCACAATGAATTCTATGCCACACCACTGTGTGATAACTCTTATGACTGTAAGGAAATGACTGAAATATTTATCTCATAATATTAAAAAAAACAGTGGAGGAAAAAAATGAAGTCTCTTTAGATTTGATGTATCTTCTCAGCTTAATTAACACAAGCTTTTCCTGTTTTAATTTGCACTTAAGGAGCAGGAACTTTACTCAATTGCTAATTACTACATTTTCAAGCTGTTTTCTTGAAAGAGATGGCAGCCTATCACACTAGGAACCCAAATTTCTGCAGTTACCTCGAATCACATAATTGTCCAAAGCCTCTTCCATTCTTTTCAGCGCTTCAGCTCTATTAGAGCCATAGGTAATCAGCTAAAAAAATAAAATAACATGTAAATTTCCTAGAAATAAGATAACGTTTATCTCTAGATTATGAATAGCACTTATAATGAAAATGGTTTGTAGAACTTCTGCAGTCACAACATTTCTCACATGTTACTGTATCTGTGCTTTAGAGGCTCTATAAAACACCAAGAGAAAACAAATATCTCCTAACTCACTCAGTGAAAGAAGGTCAATCACTTTTCCCTTACAAAACTTAAAGCATCTGAACAAGTTCTCTCTCTTTACTTAGGAGCACAGAAAATTAGAGCAGTGGTTCAGTATCATGACTGAGGGTGGGTTGACTCTACCATCCTCTAATGCCCAACCAACTTCTAAGATTCAAGCATGAATTTTTTTGATAGCCAAACTCTGACTATAGTGTTATATTTTCATTTTACCAATTTATTACCAGTGAGTAAGAACTAAGTGACACTACCAACTATTTCTTTCACTGTCGCTTTTTGGAAGCCAGAACTGACAAAATTTTAGTTCTATCTCAGTTGTATTACAAAAGACAGATTGGCAGCAGCTAAAATCTGAAAGCAATGCCTTCTGTCAATCAGACCCCTATTCATAATCAAAACTGCAAGATGAATAATTGTGATTTTTGTTTAGAAATGACACTAAATTTTCTCTACTGCATATCTTTCTCCACTTCTTTCATATTTCCCTAGAGGCATATTGCATCTAGCACCCTTAAAATATTGACTTATCAATTCTTTGAAATAATCTTTCTCCCTTAAAAGATCTGTGAATAAAATTGTTTCATACACACAGAATATTAAAAAATAAATCATCAACTCACTTTTGAGATCATAGGATCATAGTAAATGCTAATATCACTTCCTTGTTGTATGCCACTGTCAACACGCACCTTTAAAAAATAAAAAGCAAAAATAATTACATATTGGAATTAAGTATACCTGTCAAGCTTAAAACACAGCATTCATGAAGTTTATCAGATGGGTTTTTTCCCCTTGAAAAATTAGAATAACTACTTGTTTTCACAGAAGCTGGGAGTGGGGACAAGGAGCTTTTCCCTTCACCAGGAAATATTCTTGTAAGCTATTCTCTCCTTTAAAAGAAAATATAACTACAATCTTCAGATGATAGCAAAAATTTTCCTTTGTTCTCCTAGAAAGCACAGTAAACACTTCAAATTTGATCTATCAAACTCTAGACTTGGAGTCTGAACGTATCCAATTCCAATTTAATCCCTGTAATAAAATACAGTTGTAATTACTCTTCTGACTGACACCTGGCATGAAGGATGCCCCTTGTAATCACATCCTTTCTGCATGTCTCTGTAATCAAGTCCCCCATGTTCTGCTACAGCCTTTCCAAGGGCTCCAGTAAGAATACAAGTAGAGAGAATTCAGCAGGAACTTTGGAGCTCTGCTTATCAGCTCCATAGGAATACTGATCCTGTGGTTTTCATGTCTGTAACACTTTCCTTCTTTGCTTCACCCTCTCAACTGTGAAACATTTTTTTTTTCTGTTGCTGCTGTTCTCCTGAGGCTTTCATGTTTACACAGCTTTTTTCCATGGCTTTGCTTTGTAAGGACACAGCCCCCAATTAAAGCTCTGATTCTGCAATATTCACAGAAAAAAAACTAACACGAGTTCAAACATTTCTTTTGAAGAGTCTGATTGCTGTTAACCAGCCAACAAGTTAGTTAGTACATTGCTGATTCTTGTTTTCATCTCAGAATTTGATTTCATCACTGTAGCAATGGGGTTAGCCATATAAAACTTTTCAAATGAGCAATTTCTGGGGAATAAATATTTATTAAATTGCCGCTTTTGAGCACTGGAATCTGAAATATTTTTTTTAAAACTAATCTAAATAACTGGAGAGTGATAAACATACTCTGGGGATCAGAAGAATGGAGGGCTCTAATCAAAGCCATTGAAGCAGCAGGGCTCTGCTACACTGCATTGTAAAGGAGGTGGGAAAGAGGGTCCTGGAATCTCACTTAAATCTTTACCTGTGGGAAGGAACCTTTGTAATAAACAGCAGCTCATCTGTCTGCAGCAAGGCAGAAAAAGGTCAATGCAACGGCTGTTAGGCCTTCAATATTTTAATTTAGGCAATTATCAAGGGACCACATGTAGAACCTCTTGTCTACAGAATCCACATGAGGGCATGATGATGACTTTATTATCCAAATGACATAAAAAGATACCCTAGCAGGTGTACTCATTCTCTTCAGTAAGAAACACTGTTTGACAGTAGGAAATGTTTTTTTCTTACATTGTGCTGTTTTTATTGAAAAAAGCACATACTCACGTATTTGTATTTACATATTTATTTATTCTTTCTTATATACTTATGTTTACTTGTATAGCAAATTTATTTACTTGTATAGCAAATTTATTCACTTCTATAGCAAATTTATTCACATGTAAAGGCAGTAGCACTTTGTATAATATTTATCACATCTTACCTGAATATGCTCTATCTATACTTAACTAGGCTCCCCACTACACATATAAGGTACATTTAACATTAGCTACCAATGTGAATGTAAGTTCAGAAGTTCAATGATTACACAACCAACAGTTTACTTCCAAGATCCTCTTCTTACAACTGCAATTCCATCCTTTCTCCCAGAAAGTCTGATTAAGTACAGAGTCAATGCATATATTCTCACATTCAAGTCAGAAAAAATTAATTTATGCACTCAGTCACAGATAAACCCCTTAACTCACAGTATTTTTTGTAGTATACAATAAAGAAATAAATAAAGCATGGAAGTATGACACACATAAACCACATCTACTTCAATTACACTGGGACTTCTGTCTCCAAAGTAGCACCTACAAGGTGGTTTCGCACAAGTGTTTGTGGGTGCTTTATATACACCTACATGTGCATTTAAGAATTTTTATATATATACTGATTTTGACAAATTAGACAGATGTATGGAAAAGTGCTTTATTCAGAACCAGAGTAAGCAGAGTAGTCAGATCTCAGAATTAATGTAAGATTTCTGAGGGAACTGACTACATGTTCCACCTGCTCTGTGCTTCTGTTGATAAATGCCACTCATTACACAACTAACACTTTTTCCTAAAAAAAAAACTAAAACAAAAAATTAGGGAAAATTGAAAATTCTTTAATATAAAACAATTGCCATTTAAAAAATTAAATCTAGAGGCATTCATAGAAGTTTAATTCTCAAACAAACTCCAGATGGCTTTAAAATGACAGCAGAAGAGAAACATCTACCATCTCAATTCTGTGGTGCTTATGTTTTCAGAGCCTGGTAACAGCAGGTGACTTTATAAACTATATGGTGTGACAGAACTTAATGAATATCAGACAAAAAAGGATCTAATTCAACTCATCCTCACTATAATAACAGCAAGTATAAATAACAGCAATCCTTATTAGATCTCCAACATTCACTTCTGCTTAACCCATTTCCTTACTTTTATTTAGTATTTAAAATATCAATGAAAGGCTATGGCTGAAGATCCTACTATATATACCCCACAGCCTGTTGGTATTACAGCCTCCAATACTTTTATTGATAACATACAATTGCTATGTGTTATTGCACTAGAACAACAGCAAACCAAAGGTAGAAAAAAAAAAACCCAAACCTGAACAAACTTGAAGGGACAGAAAGAGTACTATGTCCCAGTATTTCAAGGAACTATCAATGTCTCAACTTCCACTTACCAGCACATTATTTCTCAATATTTTGCAATTTGTGAGTCTAAGAGTTTGGGGGTTTTTTGAGACAGTCATTAAAAGACCAGAATGCCCATCATACTGATAAAAAGCAAAGGTGGACCTCTTCTGATATGGCAGTATACTTGCTATGTTGTGTAAGAGCACTGAACAGGAATGCTCAAAACACAGCTTTATGGGGTTTTGTGGTTACTTAGCTTCATTATCAAAGAGGAAAAAACCCTGTATTTGTGAGTACCAAATTCTAAGAAAGTACACAAAATGAGACAAAAAAAGCTTCCAAATTCCCATCAATGAGAAAAAACCCTTGTTGCCACACACACTAGCTTGAGTAGCTGACACATGGGCACAGCCAACCTGAGGCACAGAAGAAATTAATGGAAAAGGCATTTGGCAACATACCACTCATAACCACACACTACAAGTGACACACTACAAGTCTTTTTTTTTAAGCCACCTTGTCACCAATTCCAAAATACAGAAAACAAACACTGTGGCACAATGGGTCTGTAACGCTGAATTTTTTTAGTCATATTAATTTTGTTCTTAACAGCATGACATTCTCAGGAGAGAAATTAGTTTCACGGTGGCGGAAAACATGGTATTAAGACACCAAACTATGAGAGTCTATATAAAAATAGCTGTTCTATTTTTAATATGACAATAGAAGTAAACAGAAAGAGAACAGCCTAGACACTCTGTATGAACCCCTCTAACCATCACCCTGAAGCCTCTAGCGTAATTAAAATTTCTTTCAGCAGTACCACAACGGCCTATGTGAAGCGATCAGGCATCTCCCACCCTTCATTTTCAATTCACCTCTCCCCCTAAGCACAACTCCCAGCCCACCCCATCTACCTGACAAGTGACAGCCCAATCTGATTAAATGCTTGCAAGGGAGGGGACTCGTGGGCCTCCATGACAGGCCAAAAGTGATCACCATGGAGATACATAATTACAGCTGTCAACGCGTCTACTGTCCTGCTGGCATCAATTTGATTGCTCCCAGCAATAATGATAGACAAAGCTTAGTGTGCACTCTCCTGCACCCAATCACTTTATCTATTCCGTGGTCCATTTAGCTGACATGCAACATTCACATAAGCAAATAACAGCAGTAAGCAGAACATTTAAGGCATTTTAATTGTTTTTTCTTTGTATGGATGGCTCACAAGCGCAAATGTTATTACATAAAACTCCTGCTGCAGCATTAATTGAAGAAAGATTTGGTGGGACAAAGACTGTAGGGGGTATAGTTTGTCCATTATCACTTGTACTTTCAACAGGTCTCACGTTTGGAAAATTGCAAATTGCAAAAACTTGCAAGGGCAAAATGTTTGACATCCTGTTAGCTATTACAACATGGTGAAAACTTAACAACCACTGGAGTACTCATTATAAATTCATATCAAATACACTCTTTGTTTCATTAAAAAAAGTTTAGATACATCCAATGATACCTTTATCTCCTCTTTAAGATCGCATCATGCCTTTTAGATCTTTACAATTTTTTTCTGCTTTCAGGCTTTGAACACAGCATGAAGCCTTAAAGACCAGAAAGGGTCAAGTCCCTTCGGAAAGTACACGGGCAAAAGCAATTTAAGAAGCGGAATAAATCATATATCCAATAACATCTTCACATTTAAGATTCCTCCTGCAATCTTTCACTATTTTCTCTGCAAGCAATCAAACTGAATAATCGCATTCGCAGATGGTTCAGTCTTGTCATTCCACCAACTGACAGTGTCAGGTATATGCACATTTGTGACTCAGACTACCTTGTTTTTACAGAAAGGGGGTGTCCTGGTTCTTTGCATGTAGCAGAAAACACTGTTAAACAGCTGTTCCATGTAGTTAGACTGTATCCTGGAACATGCAAGGATCACTGTAACAAATTTCCCATTAAAACCTACAAAGCTAAACAGAAAGCACTGGCAGTTTCTCACCCATGTCTCCAGTTTTCTCTGGATAAAGAGCTGATTCAACATTTCAATGTCCTTTCTAATCGTCACGGCATTTTTACTTCAGCTGCATTTGAAAAACTTAAGCTTAAAATTATGAAACATAAAATATTTCAAGATACAACAGTTTTCTGTCATACATAGTTTGAACATTTATAAACGCATTTTGGAGCTGCACCTTTTTAACTGATTTTTTTCAGGTAGCACAAAAATATCACCATGTTCTGTTCCCCACCACCAAAAAGCTAAAAAAGTAAAAAAGGGCCTGATCTGCAAAGTTGTTGAGTATTTATAGTCTCTGTCTATAAAACACTTGGCACCTAAGAAAACCAGAACTAAATTACTTACATTTGGCAAATGCAATGGTTCCTGATACTGAGAGAGTCTACCAATGGATGGAAGGCCAAAAGATTTGTAGGGGTCCTGAAATAAAATTCAACATGAGTAAGCATTAAGTTTTTACAGATGTAGAGAAAATATTAAATATCTTGAAGTCTAACAGAAACTACTGCTGGAATAATTTTGGTTTTTTCCACAGAAATACTTGTGTTGAATTACATTTCTTCATCCACCAACCTCCATGACTCCAAATAAACAACTCTTCCATTGCAGTAAAACACAGGAACGAACTGCTCTGCACAGAGCTACAGTAGACCACCAAAATACACAAAGGTGACATTTTCATTTGTCACAGTGTTCCTTGGAAGAAGGATGGGAAAGTACCCAGAAGGGTGGATTTGAGAAGAGAGCATAAAGAAAAAGAAATTCAAAGACACAGAAATTTAATTCTCTCAAGAAATCAAAATTACCTTTGTGCCCTTTGGAAATCTCCTACATAATACAATACTAAAATAAACTTAACAGGACAGCAAATAAATACATGGCCAATAGAATGACCAAATTAATGGCAAAGTGGTTGGATCCATTACTTAGCAATGTAAAGGAAGCTGACCACAAAAACCCCAAAGCATCAGCTATTCCAGGGTAAAACCTACTCATGCTCAGAATAGCTTCCATGCCAGTCACAGGGCAAGTACTTAGATTTTTATCAAAATAGCTCATAAAACATGTGATCAGTAAAGTCAAAAATCATGTGTCTATCATGAAGAAAAAATACCACCATAAATTAAGATGCCCTGGGTTACAAAAGCTGTGATAGTTAAGCAAGGAGAAAAAACATCTCCAGGCGTTGAAATGTTTTTTGAAAAGTATGGCTACCTAAAGCAGTCCTAAAACAAAAAGAAAGATGTAAACCATCATACTTTCACTTCAAAATTTTGATTTTCATACAGCAAAAATGAGGGGAAAAAACACGTTACCTTGAAATGTCCTAAACATGCTTTTTTAAAGTGAGCTAGAGTCATGCCTTAGCTACAGAGTTATCATCTTGGAATGTGCTTTGGGGGTTTGTCCTACAAACTGGAGTTACAGAAGATACATAACTTGCTTTTTCAAAAAACAATTAAAAACTTTCCAGTACAATGACAAAAATTCTGTAAGCCACTGAATTTCAACCATCTTTTAAAGATGACAAGTTTCAAGTACACAAGTTAGAAAACCTGGAAACACTAGTTAATAGTAGTAGTAGTAAATAACTCCAGGGCTGAATCATTAAATGTGATCAGAACATACAGCAAATTGCTTACAATACAAACATTAGTTATCTCTTTTTACCACTTCTAATTTTGATTTTCAGAAAAAGAAGTGTTGAAATCTATACTGTATTTTAAATTTTAAAAATCAAAATTCTACAAAAGCTTACTGAGCATTTATATTACATACTCTGAATAGTGCCTTTCATGTAGTGTTCCTTGACTTCACCTTGGCATCTATCCACATCTGGCTATTATTACTCCACCATTCAACCACCTATCCCTCCCTGCCATTACCACATATTTACCTCAGCATAAACTCGACATTCAACTGCCCAGCCATTGATGGGAATATCAGCCTGTTTGTGCCTGAGAGGGTAACCCTTAGCAACACGGATCATTTCTTGGACTAAGTCCAGGCCAGTAATGCATTCTGTGACGGGATGTTCAACCTGCAAGGTCAAGAACTGTCAGTCAGTAGGGTAACAAAAACAACCAAAAAAAAATCCACTCTCCATAAACAAACACAGATAAACAAGAAATCAGAATAGACAAAGAATATGGTCCTTTTCTCCAAAAATTACAGCTTAACAAACTCCAGCAATGATCATCTTTGCAGAGAAACCCAAAAAAAATCAAACAAAAAAATCAGATTATAATAACCGGGAGCAGCATACAAAATCAGAACCACAGAGAACACCTAGGAGGATTTGAGGTTTAGCAGGAGTGGGTTTTCCCCCATTTATAATTCAAGTGCACCTGGTGACAATGAGTTGGTTTTTCTTTGTCCAGAAGCTAGATTTCATTTTGAAAAGACTCAACGCTGTAGACGCAAATGAATTTTAACCGAAAAAAATCTCAAAGTAGTTGGATAATCAACCCATTCTGCTACACTTAACACGGCACATACAGGAGCCGCTTTACAATTTTCCATAGAACCAGCCTACCCTAAATCTCACCCATTCGCCTCCTTTCACTAACCTGTCCTGACAAGCAACCAGATTAGCGTAATCTTGCATCAGCGCAGTGTAGCAGAAATGAGCAGATGGATCCTTCAATTTTTTTTTTTTTATTTTTTTCTTCTTTCCTTTCTCCCCACAACCTCCCCCCTCCCTCCTTTTCCTCTCCAGGCTTATCTGTCTAGTGCTTAGCATGCACAATAGCTGGGCTGGACCAGCCGAGTGGCTCTGCTGGCTCTCAGCAAATTGCTGCTAACGGCTTCAGATGATGCTGCCATGGGAATACCCGTCGTTCACACTAAGCCCAGCATGTGCGTACAAGCATGCACACGTGTGCGCACACAGCCACATTCAGGCTTTTATTTCTTTCCTTGGAACAGGGATATATGTGGACACATTTATTAACTTTTTTCTTAAAAACAACCTTTAACTTGACATCAGACAGTAGAAAAGCACCCAAGATGCCAAAGATGCCATATACAGGTGAAAAGATGGGCATGCCAAAAGCACGTTCCTCACGCAAAGACAGCTCTAAGACACGCCATTTAGAAATTATGGCCCAACTGCTATTATTGTTATAAAACATTTGTGTCCTGAGTGCCAAAATACCTTAAGAAAAAGCACTTCACAAGGGCTTCTCTGTCATGAGATGTCATACTACATACATTTTAACAGGCTGCCCAGGGAAGTGGTTGAGGTACCATCTCTGGAGGTATTTAAGAGAGGGATAGACAGATACACACAGTGCTTAGAGAGATGTTTTGTCAGAGCTAGGTTGATGGTTAGACTTGATGATCTAAAAGGCCTCTTCTTAACCAAGACAATTCCGCAATTTTGTGACACAGGAAAAGGTTAGTGACCAAACCATTTGTCTTTCTTCCCTCAGCTATGATAGTATTAAGGAAAACCAACCCAATCCATTTTAATATTCTATAAAATATTTAGTCATTGTAATCATCTTGCACCCTAGTAGAACAAGAAGATGCTTTAGTCCTTAAGAAAAAAAGCTTTGTAAAAATAAACAGATGGGATCCATAATTAGCCCTGTGTATGCTGTGAGTTTGTTTAGAGTTTCAACAACATTTTAAAATGTTTTGACATAATTTTAATGACAAATCATCACTGAAACAAGCACCTATTCTTTGAAGGATAGAAGTGACATTGAATTAGAATCTGATTATATAGTTTAAGGATGTACCTCTGGGATTCAATCTTGATTCTAGCACATGATATTCTCCAGCATGTCAAGCTTAATAATAGTATTTGGAAAAATCTATGAAACATCTCAGTCTCTACCCTGCAGTGTTAAATTGAAGCAATTCTATTTCTATTAAGAATTGAAGTTTTAATAGAAACTCCCTAAGTTTTAATAGAAAGTTACTTATCACAAAGTCATATTTGGACAACAGAACTTGTTTGCTAATTTTGGAATTTAAATTTTAAAAAATTAGCTTTACATTTAGAACACGTTTGGAATTCTAACATACCAGATAATTTTTTTGAAGAATATTTGCATTATTTAGTTATACTCTAATTTTTCTTGGACTGCAAGTAGCATTCCAGACTCAATAGCTTCAATGTTGTTTTCCGCTTTATTGTTGATGATCAAAATAGGATGGAATGTTTCTGGAAAGAGAAATATTTTTGTTGTTTGGTTCCTACAACTCACAAATATTTATTTAATCCATTCTTCAATACAGAACTTTGACTCGGTCAATATTTGCTTCTGTTTCTTCAAAACGCTCCCTTTGTGCCTGCACACAAAATAGCATTCAGAAAATATGGTGAGGAAAAAAATTTGAAGCTTTTTTTGCAGTGGGGAGAACTTGTTATGCTTTCTTTAGAACTGTGCTTCAGCTAGTGCTGTTTAGGCATAATGTAGACAGTACAAATCATATCTGTGACTTTAGAGAATCAAACACATTTAAAATGCATTTTATACATAGACATTAGGACCATCAGATCACCAGAATGGAGTTGAAAAGAATTTTCGTCTTGAAATCATATTTGTAATTTAACCCTATCCATGAGATGCACAGCTCAAACAGCACTTATTTTAGCATCTGCAGCTCTCTTTCAGTGAGAAGAAGTGGGACAATATTTTTAGTATTATACAGAACATGCTTCAGCAAACAGTATAAAGGATGTTAAGAGAGCATTAATGCCATATCCTTTTTCAACAACATCCTGCAAGGTGGTGCTGGAGGTGCAAGAATCCACCCATAGAGACACATGCAGGATCCAAAATTAAAGCTCTAATATTGTACGAAGCAAAGTAGGATGGGGGTAGTAGTGAAGAAAGCAGACCCCTCATTGCACTCCCCTCCCAAAAAAAGACAACACATGCCCCATATATGAAAGGTCTAGAATAACTGGGATATCTATTTGACCAAGGTAGCTAGCTGTTGCATCTATTTTTAAGTCACTATTTAAGTTAGGTTTTAAATGTTTTCCTCTTTTACTTTTCAGTCTTTCACTTCAGGTGTCACTCTTGTTTTTCAAGCCTTCTGTATTCTCCTTATACTATTTCTCTTCCCCATCAGCAGCTACAAAAAGGTAACTAAAATCAAGGACAAATCTTTTAAAGAAACAAACGCTCACAAATGGAGCTGAACCACACTCAGCTGATCAACTCTTCTACCTCTGGGCCATATGGAGATTTTGTAGTCAGGTTATTCAAGATCTTACCAGTGAATCCCCAGTCAATAAAGTAAGAGCCAATGATGGTATAGCTATATGACAGTGAGTAAAATTCACACATTATCTCTGTCTGCAACACAAAGGGCAAAACCAGACATGCCTGCAGCAAGCAAGCTACAGATCAAAACTGTACGAAGGCAGCTGTACCCTTTTCTCAACAGGACAAGCAATTGATCAGCAAGAACTTTTAGTTAGCTGCTGGAAGTTTCACCTTCACTACCAGTTCCTTTACTTACACAGAGTCTGGTCATAAACAATTCATACCACATCATCATTGCAAGGCATTTAAGTTTGATACGTATCCTTTATACAAAGTACCACTCTTCACTTTGTGGGATACACACATGCACCCCTACCCCTCTGAATCATAGAACATTTTGGGTTGGAAGGGACCTTAAAGATCATCTAGTTCCAAACCCCTGCCATGGGCAGGGACATCTCCCACCAGACCAGGTTGCTCAATGCCTCATCCAGCCTGGCCTTAAACATCTCCAGCGAGGGGGCATCTACAGCCTCTCGCCTAATGATGCGCATAAATGATGCACAAAGACATAGCTGTTACAGCCAGTAACATACATCCTTATTAAAGGGATGGTACTTCCTCTTCATGGTGGATCTGCTCTTCTTCAGAAACCCCACAGCAAATCAGCATTCCTGTTAGCACTACAAGTCTTTTTACCTCCCTAACCTCATTCAGCATACAGCAAGTGATACTGGTGGCAAAGCTTGTAAAAAATAACAGCTACAACCCTGTTCATAGATGGCTAACAAAGTGCAAAAGAGCTACGGGAACCTGCCAGCACTGCAGTCCAGTTAGCATCTGTTCCCAGAATGGCAAGAGAGGCTGCTCCATGACTGACAACAGACTTCAAGTTTTATCATACACACATTCACAGCTACAAAAATTCATGTGACTTTTATGAACACTTGGAGCTGAGAGTTAAATTAACGATGACTATTCTCCTTACATTAAGGGTATTTGCCTTTATTTCAGGACACCTTTTTTTCTGAGACCATCAGGTTACTCAGATCTAATAGCAAACACTTCTGGATAGTCTCACAGGTCTTGCCCCTGTGTGCATCAGGCATCAAGTTACTCACACACCAGACCAAGCAGACCACATCAGCTAAGAAAATCTAAATTTCAGTAGACTTAAAACTACAGCCTATGTCACCCTAACTACTGTAAGTCCCTAGTTGGTGTCAGGTACTCCTTTACATTCAAATAAATAAACTCAAAACTAACTTTCAACATACACCTCAGTTTCCAAGAAATATGATTCACCTGGAATCCCACAGGCTTTTCTGTGTCAGCCAAATCCAGTATCAATTCACTCAAAACCATCAGCTTACAGATGCTCCTCAGTTCCTTTATATTTCACTCAGTAGGCCTGGTTTTTATTTCGAAGAACTGAACAGCAGAGGTGCACACATGTTCTACTCCTCAGTTATACCAGCTTCCTGACTACTATAGGCAGGAGCACTCCGGGGTCACATCTTTGTGCAAAATAGTTCACAAACAGCAGCCACATATATGGAATTTGGGGGCACACAGTAAAAAACAGCTTTTCAGAAAAGCTACTGGAAAGCAGACATTGTTTGGATTAATGTACACAATGAATGGAAGGCACACAGGAACACAACAGGCCATATTCTATGCTGCCCTCTTCTTATATAGTACAAAATATGAATTTGCTGCTTGTTTTTTGATTTATTAGTACGTGACTGAAGAACAGAGTGTGAAAAGAACTACAAAAATTACCATAAACTGTGGAAAACAGAAGCCTGCCTGTGACATTGCCTAATTTAAAACTAATGCACAGTTATTAGTAACAACTAATTTTTTATAACAGTAGTAACATTGAAAAATATTTCATCCACTTCTTCACACGAAGTTATCTTCCAATAATAATTGATTCAGCTTTACCAATTTTTCTTCACAAGGATTTCTTTCTTTATAGTAGTGGACACGGATAAGAAACTGGTTACATAGCCTATGAATACTGAATATGTCTTTTCTGTGTGCACACACTTTATAAGAACAAGTTATTTAGTTTCAAGGTAACTTTCTCAATTAACATCCCATATTTAGAAATAAAAAATCTCATAATTCACTAATTCCAAACAATTTCCTTTCTTCTACATACTCCACATAATAAAGAAATTTACAGCCACAAAGCCTACACTTCCTTCCCTAAAGATACAATTCCTGCTCCCACAGTATTTAGTAGCCCTATTTAAAGCCTTCTCAGAGTACTTGGTTCAAGGTGGCTCTGGTCACACTGCAGCCATTCTTGGGTTTTCTTTACATCAAACACACCAAAGGAAAGAAACTAATGTACCCTTTGAAGAACAATCTTTTGTATCTCTACTGACTAAAAATCGAGGGAAGCCTCCTTTTTTCTCTACTTTTTTAATAGCATTCTATGATAGTTATGTGGTAACGTTGTCTCTAAGATATCACTCCATGTCCTGGCAGCACTGTTAATGGCACCTTTCAGATTCAATGACTTACGCAAACAATGTCGTTCTCTTCTGTCAACAACAATTAGCAATGCCTTTCTGTAGTTCTTTTGGGAAGCCTGAAAAGCAGACAACCAGTAGCTACATAATGGAAGTTGCATTAGGAGGCAAGAATGTGGCAAAAATCTGGTTAACTGTTGTCGGCTGACCCTCTTGTGTGAAGAAGTGTTGTTTGGCAGCAAAATCACCTTTTCTTTCAGTTCTAAAAATGGCCATGAACAGCTGGTATAAACTGTGTGCAGAATGGATTCTGGGGGGCTTAGGGGATTGGTAATGGGATAAGAGACCTTTCACCTTTAGGTCAGTAGTTCAAATTCAGTCCAGGTTAGCAGCAATTGAAAGTCTTTACCATCTGACATTGTTCGTTAGCCTATTTAAAATGACTGAAGCAAAGTGTCACAGCAAAACAAGATTCCAGTATTAAGAAATATGAAGAGTCTCAGCAAACAGCAGAAACAGTTGCTTGAGACTTCACTTTGAAATCCTGCCGTTCAGACTATGTGGAAAACTACTCCTCTAGCTCCTGACATCCCCTTTTGAGGGCTCCTGCCCACCTATCACAGACCATTCTCCAGGCACTTACTTGCAACCAGGACAACAAAAACACCTTTTGCTCCTCCCTGTGGGTCTGCTACAGATACCAAAGACACCACCTCCACTCCACGGTGTTAGCTGGCAATCCGGACTCAGCTCAACACTGCTGTATTTACATTACTGCAGCTGCACTGTATAAACAGTAGTGGCAGATCTTCCATCCCTCCTCTCCTTCACTGAACAAAAGTGTAGCAGGTGCTGCCTAATGATGTGCAACAGAATACAGATACCATTAAGAAGCTGTTAGAACCATAACTTCATAACTGATGAAGCTCCAGACACTTAACAAAAAGACTTCCATGTATTTCTAGACATTTCCCAACTGTGTTTTTCATGTTGTCACAAGTGGATATACAGATGAAAAGGGAAGTAGAAACATACTTACAGCATGTGAAAACTCTCCCTCTTTCTTTTACACTATGTACAGACAGTTTTGTACAAAGACAATGCTCTGGAATACAAAATTCTCCAGAGGCTAGAAAAAAATCTTAACACTGGGTAAGGGCTTATGAGTGTATAGAAGTTTATTTACATTCACTTTATGCCTTAGAATCAACTTACTTTAGAAGAACATGAAAATATTTACATAAAATACTCTCTGCGATTAGATAAAAACACACAGATAACATTTCCTTGCAATAAATCTTTCACAAACACATAAAAGTTAATCCTTTATCCCTAAAAAATTATGACAAAAATATTCCAACTGTCACATAAAGAAGAAGAAACTCTGCTAATGAAATTAGTATATTTCTTAATTTGCTGAATTCTGTCTACACCAACGACCTTCACAATCAGATTACTGTCAGCAAACCTGGTCGCATTTGGAGGAAGAAGGGAGTGCTCACAAGTTATTCAAACCACACAACAAGTGGGGTAGCAGAAGGTTTGGAGCAGACATGAAACACAGACAAAACACACTGTATGCAGTGTGAGTGCTCTTTTCACACCACTCATCACCCTTTTATCAGTTCTCATCAAGCCAGCAAGAGATGCTTCTTGTTTCAAAGTACTACGAACTTCTTCCTCTCACCTTCCGATTCACATGTAAACAGTTCAGCTACATGGTACAGCCATATACTAACAGATATTTACAGATTATTTCTAATCTTCTAGCAAAAAGCAGAAGAGACTCTTCTGATGAACATCAGCATTTCTTATGGTAGCATGACAGTTTGCAGTAGCATGACACAGTTTCCAAGTTAGAAAGGCTATCAAATTTATGGGGTCAAAAATGTTTATTTCAAAGCTCATTAGGCTATTTTGGTCTACAACTGCCTTTGATTAAGTAGATGACAACTAAGTAGCACAAAGCACACCTCAGCACAAGCAGTGATCTGCCTCAATAATCCTAACAGTGGTAAGCTGCCTGAAAACCACTCCAAAAGTGCCCTAAATGGCAACATACAGAATCTATCTGGCAGCTACCAGAATCACTATTCCTATGTTTTCTTGTGAAAAGAATAACTAGTTTTACTATGTAATTATCCAATCTCCTGTTTCGTACTTAGCAGCTAGCTTCTGAAAGATGGTAGAGCAGAAGACAGAACAATATGCAATGACAACAGCAAAGAATAAATCATTCTAACTGAATCACTTGGAGAGAGTGAAACATCTGTAACAGATTTGTGTAGACTTCAAGAGACAATGGAGCTGATTCACCAACTTTTTGCACTTTCCATCTTCATAATGCATTGCAACAGCACTCAAAAAAAATTTAAATCAGCTTCATGTAAGATGCTACTTAAACTTTTTTTGCACAATTGGACAGCACAAAAAAGGTGTATTCCCAAGGATTTCCCCAAAAAGACAGCTAAATAATACACCTCTGAATTACTGCAAAATAATTTACAAAAAAATACTTGAAAATATCTGACATAAACTAAGGGGGGAAGAATGCAGCAAGGAGTGCAAAATATTGAACATGGTTTAGTTAGCTTTACACAAGTATATTCTGAAGTTTGTATCCAAAGTAAAATGCTACAGTGATCTGATTAGAAACTGCCAAAATATTAAACAGACACAAGAAATTCAGGAGACACATTCTGATGATGCTGAAAGGTAGCTGTGTCCGTAATGCAAACAAAGATAGACTTTAGAAGCATCAGTTACAGATCAAATGTCCATCACTTAGGGAAGATTCTTCCAGCTGTGGAGCCATTCAGCAAAATCAAGGGAAGCAAAGCCATGGAAAGGGCTGAAGCAATGCAGAAACATCTTGGGACACTCCTGGTTCTGAAAGTAAATCTGGACAAGCTTCGTTAAAGTTTCTATATTCGGCTCTTAGCAAATGGGAGCAAGAACAAGATGTTAGCTGAACAGAAAATAAAGCTCGAGACCTGGGAGAAGTGACAGGATCAATGAGGTAAGCCTGGGGAAGAATCAGAGAAAATTACTTCTTCGCAGTCTCAACCTGAAATGCTAATTAGAGACAATAAAAAGTCAGGCTAGAGGAATTAAAGAATATCTACACTAGTACCATAATTTAAGATTAGTAACTTTCTTTAAGATTGAAAAGACTGAGTCTGCCCTTATAAGGGATAGTTGAAGTGCTCAGGCTGTATTTCAAAAGGAAAGCCTCCAAGATGGAATTGTGAAAGTTATCTTACTGTCTACGTTGAGACCTATATAATTACTGAACTTTGAGGTGTGGGACTTCGAACATCCACCATGATGCAGTGCAGGAGTTAGACACAATAAATCTAACAAAAAAAAATTCATAAAAAGAATCAACCTTAAGAATATTCTACCACAAATCATTTTGGATGGACAGTAATATACAATCTGCCAGGAAATGGTTTTAAGCTTCTACTGAGCTGTGCTGAGAAAACAATAAATTAACAAGAACATGAGGAGTCAGTAAAAAGTGCTCTCTCAAAAACTACAAGATTGGGAAAAGTATAAAGAATATAACCAAAGAGAAAGAAATTCTTTATGCTATTACAATGAGCTCTACACCGCCATTAACCACCACCCTCCTTCTCTAACTGAATCTAAGGCAGACCACATTATGCATAGCAAATGTCAAACAAAACTACATGAAGTACAGATGTCATGATTAATTCCAAAAACAAGGCAAAGCAAATTTTACCAGCACACTTCCTCAGTAAAGGGGAAGATTGCAACATCCTTGTTTTTCCAACTTTGTACTCCAAATCCTCTACTACACCTTCACCCAAAGCACAAATGTACCCAGCTGCTATACAAAGCCATGCAAAAATGTCATTAAAGAGAATCTCCCATTTTCTCTCACTGTCCACATGTACAAGCAGCTGGCAGGACACAGTTGTAACAAAATACTCCTAAAACAGATTAACAAGCTAATCACTCCATTGCTTGATTTCCCAATTCAGTCTTTCTGGTATTACTTAATAAACTGAGAAGAGGAGGATGGAGATGTTGGCATCTACTTGCTCACAAGTTGAACTTTCTTCTCATCTTTTATTACCATACTCAGACTAAGTTATATAAGAATGCTCTCACAGATTTCATAGAATTCAGGAGATTGGAGCCCCTCTCACATGAGGACAGGCACAGAGAGTTTGGGCTGTTCAGCCTTGAGACAAGAAGGCTGCAATGATTCATAAAGCATGCAAATTCATTGATATTCTGTGCAATAAAGAAGCTTTGGATATTAACGACACATTTATTTGGGTTTCTCATATGGATAAGATTGCAATAAGTGAGGACAGGCTCAGAGAGTTTGGGCTGTTCAGCCTGGAGACAAGAAGGCTGCAATGAAATCTCCCCAGAGCCTGCCAGTAACTCAAGGGGCCAAGAGGAAAGCTGGGAAGTGACTGTTTGTCAGCGTGTATAGTGACAGGACAAGAAGCAATGGTTCCAAACTAGAGCTGGGCAAGCTTAGATTAGACTTTAGGAAGAAGTTCCTCACCATGAGAGTGGTGAGGCACCGGAACAGGCGGCCCAGAGAACTGCTGGAGGCCCCATCCCTGGATATATTCAAGACTTGCTTGATGAGGCTCTGAGCAACCTGATCTAGTTCAAAATGTTCCTGCTCACTATAGGGGAGTTGGACTAGATGGCCTTAGAATGCCCCTTCCAACTCAATGCATTCTATGGTTATGACCAGAAACACATTGTAACAGTCAAGTAAGAAAGAGGTTTTCCATAAAACACTGTTTGACCACTGATTTTCTGTGTACATTAACATCTACTGCTGACTACATGAATTGTTACACCGGGTCAGCATGCTTTTTACACAGCTGCATTCCCGTCACAGTTTCAATCATATGCAGATTGCTAATGTTTTTATTGCTGATATAGACATACAGTGTTAATCACCCTCCTAGTGAAACTCAGCAAGCAATCATCAAAGTATAAAAAATAAAAAAGAAACTTCAGGGACCAGTGGGGAAAAGCATCAGAGCACAGTGGCTAGCCACTTACCATGAACTCACAGTGGCACTTAACAGTGACCTCTTGCAAGGTCTCTAGGTCAAGTGTAACGAAGAGCAAAAGCTCCAAACACATACTTGAGTGCTGCAAAGTCTCGTATATGCAGGCTTATTTAAGTAAGTAGATCTTTTAAGTTCAGTGGGAAGTGCTCACACACATCAAGTTCATTATGTGTAAACCTTTGCAGGAGCAGACCCCCAAGTATGGAAGAAGGTTACGTTCTGTTTTTTTAAATAACAGTTTTCTGAATCTGTAGAACTGTTTTTCTTACCTGAAGTCTAGTATTCATTTCCAAGAAGTAGAAATTCTTACTGGAGTCCACAAGGAATTCCACTGTTCCAGCAGAGGAATATTTTACTGCTTTGGCAAGAGCTACTGCTTGTTCTCCCATTGCTCTTCGAGTTTCAGGGTCTAGAAAAGTACTACAATAAAGAAATAATACCTTTGTTGACATTAAAAAGCCCGTAATTAAACTGTTTAATCTTCTGATTAAAAGACAGCATTAGTTACGAAAACATGTCAAGAATGTCAAGCTTATAACTTGCCATCCATATGGCTCCTGAACAGATAAACTGCATACTTCCCAATTACTGCTAATGTACAGGATAAATACAAATATTCACTAAAATATAAAGTAACAGAGCACAACTTTTTTCAGAACACTTATATCTACAATAATGCAAGTTAAACAAAAATATATACATACAAATCCATGATATTGTAAAAGGCAATGTATTTGCAAAAAACCTGCAACCAAAAAAATCCATGCAATGGAAATATGAATGCCAAAATACAAGACAGGACCATCTAAGGGAAATTTGTTTTCTGCCTCTGGATTCATAAAGCTTGCAAATTCATTGATATTCTATGCAATAAAGAAGCTTTGGATATTAATGACATTTATTTAGGTTTCTCATATGGATAAGATTGCAATGAAGAAAATTGAGGACTCAATGTTTTAGTTAAATACTGTCAACATTATCATGACTTATACTTTTATACCCTTTAATTACCCTCTCAGTTTTACTTTTAAGCTGAAGACTAGTTACCTGTGTTAATTACATTTCATTCCTTTCCATGAATTCTGGATACACTCAAGGGCAACCAAAGAGCCAAAAGTGGCTACCAAACTGGGAGCCACTGTGAACGCTGCTCAAATGCCAAGGCCCCTGAGGTAGTCAAGTTGAAGCCCCAAAAAGAGAAAGGCAGAATTTCCTCCTCCAGTACAGCTGAGCCTGAGCTTCAGAGAAGGCGAGGCATCCTTAAGAAAAGGGAAACTAAGCTTCCAAAATGTGGAGGTGGTCTCCCATAGAAGAAGTGAGCCTGACCACCAAAACAGGAGAGGTGGACCCACCCAAGAAAGGAGACTCCAAGTCCCAAAGACAAAAGTTTGCCTTCCTCTGTGACAAACACAAGACTGAGCCCCAAAGATGGCAAGCCAGCACCCTTAAAGACAAAAACAATTCCCAAAAGAGGGCAATGTTCCATTTCCACCAGTCAAATGAGGTGTGGGTTCTAGTTCTGCAAACAAACTGCAGCCAGGAATTCTGCAATCAAGAACCTTCAGGTAACCAAAGTGTCAGTAAAGCACCATCTGGGACCCAGGACTGCACTTGGATAACAGTCTGAGCTGGATCAGGTTTTTTTCAGAGATATGAACTCTCTGGAAAGCTGGAGACTTCTGCCACAACAAACTGTATCTGATATGATACAAAAAAATTAGAAATTATCTAGGCAAACTGAAGGAGAACTTCTGTTCATCGGAAAAATGCTACTTAGTTCCTTCATCCCTGCATTGCCCACCCAGGCAGATGCTGTTGGATAGTGGAACAGGCATTCTCAGTATTCAGAAAAAGATTTCTTTCTTGGCAGACAACGGCATCAAAAGGAAAAGAAAGTCAATTGAAAGAAATTGAAAGAAACCTATCAAGACCCAACATTAGATCAAAGGAAAAAAAAACAGAAGCAAAAGCTTTGCACCAATTAAAAATACACAACAGCTTCATAATATTTCTTGGTTTGGTTCATTAAGAAAATACTACATTATACAAAACCAACAACCTGTAACTCAGTTTGGGATTTTTTGCAAGGGCTTAGATCATGAACGGCCAATGAGTGGCTCACGAAGAACAGAACTTTTTCAATACCAGCTTCATACCCTCTTTCTACAACCTGCAACCAATTACTACTTATATGGATGAAAGACAGTTACTACCCTTTATTACAGTAGTGTCTTCCCTATGTTTGTTAGTTAAATCTAGATCTGAGATCTCTCTGTTCACCTCCTGCTGCAGCCAAAGAATCGAATAGAGGTGTCATACTGCTAAACTTAATCTCTGCCACATGGTTAAGCTTTATAATCTAAAATGACTGGACCACCCCTGCAATCAGCTAGGTTAATTAACCAGACTCTTCCTATTCCTCTCTGCTGCTTTACCTCCTATATACATTGTTTCTCCCTTTTTAACAATGCACTTTTTGCAACAAACTCTTCTCCAATCTAACTAGGCATAATTCTTAGAGCAGCCTTTCATACTTGTTGTCAAAGCTTTCTCTTACACATACACATGATTCTTTCAACCAAATAGCTCCTATGGCAGTATGAAGGCTGGAAAACCAAAGAGATTTGCAAGATAAAATCACTAAAGAATAACACGTTACACTTGACATTGCACTCATAAGACCTTCTTCAAACTATTGTAAAGTTAATCAAAGACAACACAACTGTTTTGGTTTAATTGTTTCTACTGTACTACTACATCATGATCACAAATACACTAATATATTTGAGAATACAATTTTCTCCCAACATCTAAACCTACGTATCACCTACAGAGTTACAATATGAACAGACTCACTGTTTCTCTTAACCCCAAATCCTTCAAGGATTTCTAGACAGAACAAAAGGAAATGGGGAGGCTGATACACATACATGCAGCACATGTCAAAGGAGAACTTGTGGATGGTCTACTTTAATAACATACCTTTCCGCTAAGTTCTGGCTTACACACATTCATTCAAATTGTTAGTGGCTTCAAGTAGCACCCTGGCAGTTAACCTGGAATATGATCCTGTAGGACTTGGCATCATACTGAGATCTTTCAGGGAGAGCTTAGCATCTGGAAAAAGCGAAAGAAATTGCTTTCTGTGCACCTTCCAAGAACAGAAATGTTCCTGAGAGAAGTTAACAATGGGGCATGCAAAAAAGGTCACAAAAATAGTTTAACTGTTTCATTCTAATGCGGTCACTTACTGATAAAACAGCCTCCCTTTTAAAACTCCTGCCTCTCAGATCTTTCTGTCACAGGCAGAAATAGAAACATTTTTGTCCTTTGAATTGAAACTGAAAGAACATCTTTCAATATAACAAGTCACCCCAAAACTAATACCTAGAATAGACAAAGCAATTTCGACTCTAAATGTGTATGCAGTTGGGAAGAAAGAAAATAACATAATAAACGAATTATCTTCTGCCTGAGATGACACTCAGGGAAATTTTGATAAATTGTTGAGAGACTAACCTGAACAATCACCCCATTCTGAAGGTCTTAGATGCTAAGTTTTAACCCAAGCAATATGGAATTACTTGATAAAAGTAGAGACAACAAAGCAGGCAGCTAGCAAGTCCCAAGGACTTCCTCACTGTGGATGTCAGTATGGATCTTGTCAATATGGATCTTATAAGCTAGCAGAGAATACAATGGTAGGGTGGCTCCTCCATCACTACTTCTCCAGCAAAGGCCTGAAAATGCAGAGAAGGTTTAAGACCCAGTGTCCTGAAGCTCATAATTTTGAGATATGATAGTTAGGGCCCACATCTCAAATACCATGTTCAGTTTTCAGTCCTTCACTAAAAGACAGACATGACAAGTGCTGAAGTAAGAAAAAGTAAATCAAGAGAGGCTTGAGACCAGGCTAAGAATCAAAAGCTTTAAAATGTTCAAAAGATAAATGTTTTAGCCTACAGCATCCTTATATCCTGGTTTGCATGAAAGAAAACCAGAAAGCTTCAATCTATCTCACAGCTCTTAATGTCAGCTACTATTTAAAACAGGAGTCAAAAAGGACTACAGAAGACTCAATATTTCCTCCTCCCATGTGAGAAAAAGTGTTGCTGGGAGTCACTAAGCAATGAAATTAACTGAAAATGCATTCGCAGGAGATGCTAACTTCAAGATTTAAGGTCTCTATAGTGTTTCACAATCCAGTCCCAGGCTTATCTGCAATACTCTTGTAACCCTTTGCAAGTAAAAAGATTCTGCAACCAACTGCAAGGCAGTTCTGCAACTGTAGGCAGATAAGGCTTCCAAAGCTGTCAGTAAAAGTCTAGCAGAGTCTAAAGCATTCAACAAGGAAGAGTTTTTATGCCAAATTTTGGAAGCTATTGACTTGTCCACACTTTTATGCAGAGTTATAGAAGGGGGATGAGAAAACTTGACTGGCACCTCCAAAAGAGAAGCCTAAGAAAGTTAAAAGAGTAATGCCCTCACTCCAGTCACCAGCTGTCTGGTCAGAGACAGATCCATCACTTCTTTTTAATTGACCACAAGCATGGAGAATGAGCAGACAGTAGTGGCAGGCAGTGCCTTACTTGTTCTTCTGAGGCAAGAGACTCTCCCCTAAGTGCTCAGGTACACGTATGCATCCTTATATTCACATATTATATATATCAGGTCCTGAAGACTTCAAGTTTTGCAAATAAAACCACAGTAAGATCTTTAGGCATCAAGCTTGTGAGAAATCCACATGCATTAACAAGGAAGCGACACAAGCTATCTATCAGTGTGTTTGTATCCTTAAACTTTGTTAATTCAAAAATCTATGTCATAAGTGCCAGTCCCACAATTATGATGAAACACTAGCTTACATGTTGTTTCTAAATAAATGTCATTTGAATTATGTACACTTCCTTACACCCTAAACTTTATCATGAGGTAGTTCTGTGCTAGAAAATAATGGCAAAATCATTCCAAACGGTGAACACATTACATTGGGAATTCCAGTGGGTAGAGATATATCTGTGCCTGGTTTTATGAAACAGAACTACCTTCTATCCTTTTTCAACAAGTATTCTGTGATGAATGCCATGCAACAGAAAGCACAGCATGATCATACCTTGCTCAGCAGAAATGTATTTCAGCTACATTTGAAATCACTGGGATTAAGAAAATTTAGCTAAGATCATTTATTTTTGAGATACTAAAAGTACTTTCAGTTAGTACTTTAACTAGTACTAACAAACTATATTTACAGTTCACTACCATGAGTGGTATTAAAAGTGGCAGAGCAGTTCTTAGTTCAGGTCCCACTTCAAATAGAGAGTATCTCAGTTACCATGAAATCATCTGATATCTGCCTCTGGTAAAATAAATACTTATTTCATGTTCTGTCTTACTCTGAAATCCAAAAATTGAATGGTAAAAAAGAGGAAAAATCTCTGAGATGTATGAAGGAAGTCATTTCACGTACTACACATTTGATTGCTAAGATCCATATCCCTATTAAACAAGACCATGAAAACAATATACACTACCTGATTTATTCTTACAGAAAAACATCATGAAGCAAAATCAGAACACTTTCAAGTACAACATGGAAAATGCATTACAGTCAAATGACTATAGTTGCAGAACTACAAAGAAAGTAAACATTTCATAAAATATGTTTGCATTTGCACAGTGAATAAAATCAGCAACTTTCCAAAAGCACTTTCAATAACCATGAATCTCCATCAAGAGTCCAATATACATACCTTGGTGCTTCCTCCACAACTTTTTGGTTTCTCCTTTGAATAGAGCACTCTCTTTCATTCAACCACAAAGCATTACCATGTTTATCTGCCAAAACCTGAAACAATGCAGTGCTATTAACAAAAATATGCACATTGTACATTTATCAACTTTATACATTATTATACTATGGAGTATTGAGACTAATTTCATAGTATTTTTTTTTAATCTAGAAATAAAGGTTGGGAAAAACGCTAGTGTAGAAAAATGCATGGGAAATACTAACTGAATGCTTCTTCAAATCTCAACGGCATCATTTTAAAGCCTCTCTATACAATGTCCATAAATGATGAAAAAATCACTTCAAAATTTGCAAGAAGCTCCCACGACTTCACAAATAAAACCCTCAAGAAAGATTAAACCCACTTTTTAAAGCACTCAAAATCAAACTGCATAACGAAATTATTCAAAAACATATTGTAAAGCAACATCTTATGTCATCGAAGGAGAGAAGCATCTTGAAGAATGACAAATTTTGTTCCTAAATTACATATACAAGTTTTCAGAAGCAATGGCTAATGAAGCTTTCTTAGCAGGCAAATAAGAAAAATCTTCAGAAACTTTGTAATCTTTTATTAAAGAGACTAAACTTTCTGACCTCTTCTGTGCTTTCAATAGAAATTAAAGGAGTAATTTCAAGAAATTTTTTGAAAATCAGTGTGTCAACTACAGTTCTTGGCTTCACCTTCAGTTCATGAAAGAGTTAAACACACAGTCAAGTAACTTGATTTAACCACCTAAATTGCACTTAAGGAAAATCACAAATTCAGAATAACAAAATTCAGTTGGTTCTTCAACTTCAAAATCAAAAGCAAAGTAGAAAAAAGAATCCTCTTCTTATGAAATTGACTGTACAGTGCAGCCATTTCCAATAGCAGGATACTGGATTTGAGGATTCAAGTAGACTTCATTCACTCTTACAATGATGTACTCTACACATATTCTTGGAATAATTTCTTTCATTGCAGACTACACCTGCTCCCTTTCTTCCTTATAAAATTTTCTCTCTAATCCTTTTTTTTTTTCCATCTATCTTCCTGTTCTGATCTGCAGGAACCAGTCCCAATATTCATGCTTCATTCTTTAACAGGGCAGTTCTACACTGAAAATCAACGAGACAAAAAAAAGGAGACAATCTTCCTCAAACTGTGTGAACTCAACCATATCTACTCACATCTGTGACAACAAATCTGTATTATTTATTATTCCTTTTAGCACCACAGAGCAATTACAGCACTAAGCAAGGTGAATTCCTGCATCAATGACATCAAAGTTTGCTGATGCGTGAATAATCTGGGTAGATGTGACTGAAAACGAGGCACTGATCTCATGAAGACAATTCATGTGCAGTGCATAGCACCACATCTGGGAAGCTCCAGATGTATCTTTTTTCTCAGAAATTTTGCTGCATTCCCTTAAAAGTCTACAGCTTCTTATGGAAAATAAAAACCCTTCTGAAGCATTCCATCAGATCAATGACTTGGGGAGTTCCTAAACTACAATGTGTCCCAGAACCCTTTCCCTTCTAAGGGGAGGTTCAGCAGTAGCAGCACCAGAGAACTCAAGCCAACTGCCAGATTCTGTAACAAGTGCCTTAGAGCAAATAAGGAAAAAAATAAAGAAAAGCCACAAACTAGCACTATCTAAAGCAACTTCCAAACCAGATGCAATCCAGAATTAAACATCACAAACCTATACAGGAACTCACCTGAGAGGAGAACAAACTTTCCTGTTGTTCTTTAATATTAAAGTAGTACCTCTAGGGCATCACAAGGTACTTGGATGGAAAAACAGCTGCCTTGCAAGTAGAATAACTCCTTGAGAGAATTTCTGTTTCATTGCCTCTAAGTTCACACCTTACCACACCACACAGAATTCAGCCTCACTAAAACAACCCAATCAAAAAGTTTGGATTATCCCAGTAAAAACTAGTTCCTGTACTATGCTTCTCTTTTTCCTCTTTATTTTCTAGAAAAGATAATACAGTATCTTTAAGTCAACTAGTAAATATATTCTTTCCCTTCAGAGCATGTCTTGTATCCTATTTATTATCTGCAACCTGAAGAATTATCAGTCAGTACAGCTCAAAAAGAGACACACATGAAGATTCACTATTAAAATGTAAACAAAATAAGCTAAACAGCATCTGGTGAGATGCTTTGATTTTGATTTTGAGTCCTTTTCTTTCATTATCAAAAACTGAAGACAGTAATTCTATCACACTTCATAAAGCAATTATATTTCAGAATACATTTAAAGAATCACCACAGAGAATACAAAATTCCAGTACACATCTCAAAAATATTACAGCTACTATCTTTCTTCCTAAGTATTCCTAAAAGAAAATGTCCTGGTCTGTGGCATTAGATGATTATCAGTGTGTTTGTAGCTCTAGCATTACCACTAAGCCAAGATCTAGTTAGACATTCCATGTACGCTCACTTTAAAATCAGTTCCTTTATTTCAGATATTTCAGGAGATCAAGACTTCTAATCAGTTCAAGCATAAAGTCTATTTAGACTCTATTTTCCTGTTAATTGTTTTAGTCTTTTCTCATGTTTCACAAAGTGATTGTTTTATAGCTAGACACAGGAAACCTCTTATTTAACAATTTTAAGTACTAATGCTTTGGAGCTATATGAGAATGTTAAAAAAAGTTCTATTTAAAAAGTTACTGTTGAATTAATAAATATTTGGCATCTGGTCTCTGACTGTTTGTATATTTAGCCATTTAAAAATTAACCAAGGCCAACATCCTAAAGCTGATTAGAAGATCAAGTTAAAATTCTGTGCTATGATATTGTTAAGAGGTACCATCAAAGTGTTTGTTCTAAGAAAAACAACATTCCATAGTACACTTATAAATAAAATAGAAATTATTAATGAAAAAGTTACTTTCTTGAATTCAGGTGAAATTTTTCAACTGTTCATAAGTGCAGTACTGCCTAATTTTTTTTTAAGTAGCATTTTCTAAAGGAATCCAGGCAATGCAAAGTCTGGCTCCAGCTCATCAAAGCACGGAGGAGTCAATCTCACAAATATGCAAGCACCAAAAGCACTAGATCATTAAGGTGTACTGGTCCGCATACATAAAAAAAGAAAAAAAACCAAAAAATTCCACAAAGGCACAGGAAGCAAAAGCTAGTAGCCATGGCAAGGAAATACAGGAAGATGCTGTAACAACCTAAGCTTTTTTGCAATCAAAGATGAATCCTGAAACTAAAAGTTCACTTTAGACCTTATTGTGACACTCCAAAAAATAACAGGTTGGGGTTTACATTTCATTACTGTTTCCTCATTTCATATATGCAATAAGTTATTCTGTGCACAGACAAATTTTATATGCACACGTAAACTGAAATAAAAACACAGGTCATATCAGGTTTGTGTGGGTGTGTACCTGGCAGAGTAAAAAATGTTAAATATTTCTCCCTTGTAAATCATCCCATACCATCAAATTCATTGTTGTTGATTCATTCAGTTATTGAGCTACTGTCAAAATACTTCAGGCTCTCATTGTAAAAGAAAACATGCCACAACTTAGAAAAGAATTTTGCGTTGTGGACAAAAATTAATTGAATTTCTGTTGAGGAAACACCAACACACTCCATACAGATCTCTTGTCAAGAAAGATTACTTCAAGGCTATTGACAAACCAAATTTGTTGTCTACATAAGATCAAATGCATCACAAATTTTAAAATCATAACTCTGTTGAAGAGTCTGTCTGAAATAAAACTTGTTTCGTATTAGCACATCTGAGTTACCACTAGATCAAATAAAGGATATACATGGTCATAATCAAGAAGTTAAGAATATGCCCGATTTTGAACCACAACCTGCCCTAACTAGGAGGCAAATCCTGCTGAGTTTCCAGGGAGCATTCCAAAAGTCAGAATAGAATCCAAAAGCTTGCAATACACATGTTAAGCACAACAGTACTTGAACTCCTACATCCTCCTACATCTGCCACGCTCAAGCAATTGGGATCCAGAGTTTGAGTTCCAACCCTTAGGACAGATGCCTACAACCCTTTTTTCTTTTTCCTAACAAACTGAGAACATTTCATTATCTACCTGCTAAAGAAAGGCTAGAAAATAAAAACAGGAAGGCTGTACTGTGCATGATAGCCATGTAGTGCAAGCAATAGCCCAAGACACAGGAAAGCAAAAGACTCTTGGCCTTTTTTAGTAGAGCATTTGAAAGGTTTGGAACTTTGATGAGTTTAGGAGTTCTTATTAACTAAATAAGTAATGAGAATAATACAAACCTGGATTTCTATGTGACGAGGGTTATCAATGAACTTTTCTATCAGTAAGCGATCATCACCAAAACTTGAAGCAGCTTCTTGTGATGAAAACCTAAAGCCTTCCCTTAAAAAATGAAAACAAAAAGAATCTGTAGATAAGAGGTTGTTGGGTTCTCAAGTATACAAGGAATATGTATTCATTCCAGTCATTTGGCAGTTGTCATCAACATAGATGTCTAAAAACCAAGCTTTACCATTTGCCTTTGATGCTTTAATAGTACCCTTTTTCTTTCTTTTCTTACAAAGACAAGAAAATTGCATTCTAAAGAATAAAGAATTTCAGTATTTAATAAATTAATTTTTTTTGTTGGCACTTTCTTCTACAAAAGTATGAAAGTAAGCAAGTTTCAAAAACCATTAATTACGATGTACTTGTTATACAGAAGGTGAAACCACGATTTAAGGCACACAGCCCTCAACACTCAAGAATCACAGAGGTTATTTACACATTAATTAGATGAAAGAACAGCAGATTGTGTAAATTCAATCACCGAACATGCAACCTGAAAATTTAGAACTTCAGAGAATACCAACTGCACTACTAGTTTTCACATTTCTCAAAGTGTCAGTTTTTCTTCACATTCCATACACTTATCTCTTTTTTCTCTTTCACATATGTAATTACTCAGACAAGTAAAGACTGCAAGATACTACACTTATCGTGGCAGAAATATTACTCCCATGGGGCTGACAAACTTCACATGCAGCTTTCTTAGGGTAAAATGTACCATAATGCAGGGACCCAAATGCTCGAGACATTTTCCATAGGATTATTAGTACCATTTACATCAATACATATGGAAAGGTTAGGCAAATTTCTGTAAGATCTGTAGGAAATTAATAAATTTTCTTTGTTGGCATTTTCTTCTACAAAAGTAAGAAGAAGCCCTGACATTTATGCCCTCAGTAAGAACTATAATTATGTATCTATGCTTTCCATCTCTTGAACATAGCTCAATTCCGCCAGCAAAACCCAAACAATAAGGATAGGAGATAGGTAAATCTACAGTAGAGAGATGAATACGTTTAAAGATAGTTCATCACCTTTCAAGATTGTGGAATAATATACATTATAATTTTGAGATATTATGTTCAATATATAATCCTTCCTAAATTAATATTTAGCTACAATGTATTGAATTACTTTATAAAGAGGAAAAAAGAACAAAAAAATTAGTGATCTTGTACAAAAGCTGATGCATCCAAAAAAAATAAAGTAACAAAGAGACACACATGTTTTTTAAGCTGACTAAAACAGATTTAGAGCTACTTTAACTCCTATATCAAAGGCTCCATTTCCTTTTGTAAACATTCTATCAGGCAGTTTTATGCACAGCTATTTTTTCTTCAATGAAATATGTGCTAATTAGAAATCTAATCTGCAATCCTTGTTAAAAAAGTCAGGTGCCCAATTATCTAATCCGTACATCTGTAAATCTAATTTAAATTGTATGTAACAGGAATTACTATCTCAGGTATTCTGTTGATCTTATCTCACAAATTCACTTAGTGATAAAAATTACCATAAACACACTTCACCTTCCTTAACACAACTGCACTAACCAAATGGAGATGGAACTGAGTCTCTCTGAGAATACTCTTTTTTTCTTTTAAAAAGCTGCACGGGCTAAAAGATAATTTGGAATTTAAGAGTGATCCTTTCAACAAGCAGCAGCCCGACAGAGCTTCAGTGCAAGGAAGATGCTCGCAACGCAGCACAACTGCACTGATATATACAACCTAGTTCAAATTTTCCTGTCCTTGCTAACATCAGAAAGGTAGTGCAGGGAGGAATTTGGGTCAGAGGAAAAGTTTACTGTCCTTGTCTGGGCCCCAGTACAGTTTATCATACAAACAACATCCTACCTGCAGCCTTGTTAAACCTGATGTCTGACAATACACAATCATTCAGGACAATGTGCCTCACCCTGTATCAAAACCATCACGGATATTTCTGCACTATGACTTAAAGAGTTGCTCTGGTCAGAGGACTCCTGAATGGGAGCTCTGTATAGACCCACACTCCAAACATTAACTCCATACTAATACAGCCCTCATCACAGTCATCCAGTGCTAGCCACCTGCACTAGACCAAGGGGCAGAGAACAGGAAGGATGGACTGTCTGTTAGGCACCATTGAGTGCCCCATGCTACAGGGACACCAGCTGAGCCAAATATGACCTGGAATTGAATTCCATTGACCTGGAATGCACCATCACCAGTCTGTGGACCAGGCTAAAATGAGGCTATCAATATACTCCAGGACAATGCCGCACTTCAGTGAGACCTAGACAGCCTTGAGGTATGAACTCAAAAGCATCTTACATCTCTAGGTCACTTTAAACATGAAGGATTCTATAAGAGGAAGAACAGAGTGTCTTTAAAGGTTCTCCTCTTTCCTTACAGTACATTTATTCATACAGAAATGTAAGTTGCACAAAAGTATTTATTGATCTTGCCACAAGCTTTCTTTTGACTGCCTGAATATAGCTGATGTGAAGGGCATCCTAAATTTAATTTATCCAAACCAAGGCAACTGACTTGGGATTACACCAGAGTGAAGATAAGGTTATTTCTATTGCAGATGAGTGCTTAGTAGCTTGAACTGTACACGAAATTCCACACTGGAACTTGACTGAGATTTTAAGAAAAGCAACAGAAATGAGACTTAGGAGAGCTTTGTACCTGAAGAAATACAACAGCAGACCTATGCAGATAAAGAAGCAGGGGACAGACAATATGGCTGCACTCCACAGTCACATTCACATAAAGAATTATTTCAAGAAAAAAAAAAATTCTAACAGCAGTACAACTATTCTGGCATTTCTTCTTAGAAGCACAAGTTGCAAGTTACAGAAAACTTAGCTGTAGCTGGAATAATGTTTACAGAATCTAAGATATTTTTTATCTCTGGAAGTAGTTGAGATGTGAAGGATGAAGCACCAGTGAGTCACAACGGCAAATAACTCTGTAACAGTAACAATTAAATAATTCTCATTCACATGTCTTTTCCATTTCCAATGGCTATTTTCACACCAAACAATGCATTTAAGCTTTCATTCAATATTATGCAGAGCCAGCTGAGAAAAACATTTTCAACTATCCTCAAAATCCAAAAGCCTGTTTCAAACAAAATTAGTTTCCAGATAGCATTTGGAATTAATCCTATGTGACAAAGCCAAAGCAAGTTTACAAATCAAAGTATTATGAACAATTCTGTACATTTGAGTCTATGAACCCTAAAACACAAAAGGTCACTTAGATGCCAAATTCTCAGATTCTGCCAATTGATGAAAATTTGTTTATTTTTTAGGACTACATGGATTTGGATGCAGCAGGACAATGCATGAGGTCAATAACCTTTCACGAGACATTAAAACTAACGGACAAATTGTTTTGTCAGAAACAAGTTGAGTCACCTTCAAAACAATCAGTCTAATGTTCTCCAGACACTTTAAAAAGGAACCATCTTACTTCCATAATGTAATTAATGGACTTGTACAACTAATCTTTTACAACCTCACAGGCATTTCTTCAAGACAAACCCAAGAGAAATTCAGATGCTCTACTTTGTATGTAAACTCAAAGTAAATCTGTTTATCTTCAGTTCTTTTAATTTCACTTTTATCTTCCTGCCAACTTAGTTTTACCTTCATTGCTTAAAATAAGCATTTCTATTTGATATTAACTACTGTTGATCTGTGACTCGGTCAAGGTGCTTTTCCTTTTTGCACTTTAAAGCTATTACTTTATCAAATTACAGTGTAAAGGGAAGGCTTGCTTAACTAACCAAAAGGATAAGAGCACCGCTGACAAATAAGGAGCCAAATGCTATTCCAATGGTTTTCCACAAACAAGTTAAGCATCTCAGACTAATATGACTGGGTCAAAGTAACATCACCAATTTAATTTCAAATGCAAATGTACAAAAAAAAAAATCTCTAACAGGCTGCCGATGATACCAGTCAGCTCTGTCAGGTGACTTCCTCAACAATACCCACAACTTTTCTCCAAAACAAATTAGCAATCATCATTTTAGATCCAGTTTTCGATTTTTAAACCATTACTTTAATCAAGGGTCCTTGTTCCTTTCAGGGCAAAACAAGAAATGAATGCCTGCCTTTCAAGTCCAACAGATGCCGTTTCTGCCCAAACTAGATCAAGGCAGTAATTTTGGACGCTAAAGCAGTGAGGACAAAGTATCCCAGTAAGAAAGCAGAATATTCTAAATCTTCATCCTAATGCACAAAACCTTATTTTCTTATTTATATTAGCATACAAATAGGCTAGAGATGGCATGGTGCAGAAAAACAACACCTGATGTTTTCTTTAAATCTATTTTAGATTTTGTATTTTACAACTGCTAGCCATTCATTTTTTTTTCCAGTTTTCAGGTTTTGACAAATAAATATAACAGGTAACAGAATAATATCAAAGGAAGATTTTGCTGGTGACTAAAACTAAAAAAAATTAGTTATATTTTTGAGTTGATTCCAGTATGTGCTGGAATCTCCATGCAAAAAGGAAAACACATTTAAAAGGCTATGAAATTTTGCACTAAAAACTTTTTGTTACAAGTATGAAAAATCTCAAAACACAATTTTCAGTAACATCCATAGCACATGGGACTGAAACCATGCTCACCACCACCAGAATATAATCAGAGAATAGACTGTAAAAATTCTCAATGACAACGCATCCTCAAGTGTTCAGGACTCAGAAAACCATTAAAAGACACAAAAATGTCTGTGTTTAAACAAACATTATTTCAAACAGGCAAATGCACAATAGTTTGCTAAGAAATATTTTAAACACAGATGTAATTTATTAAAGCACATTCTGGAAACACGGTATGCGTTTCCACACATAAATATTCAGTCTCATCAACTTTAACACAACTAATGACAGACATTCATGTTTGAGAATCAGGATCATTAAGTATTCTACCAAAAACATACACAATTAATATATCAGCATTCTGAAAGTATACAGCAAAATGTTATTTACAATCTATCGTTTAACCAAAGGCAGCTGTAAGTGCTGGATTTTTTACTCAAATTAATGAAACATGTTTTGTAAGGCTTATGCAAAAATTAATTTTAAATAGATGGATGCAAGCTCCCAAAGCATAATGCTCACTACACAAAAGGGAGGAAGCCAAATAATATCCAATTTCTCTGTTTAACATTTCATATCTGCTCAACTGTCAGCTCAAAGTGGCTTAATGGGACTTTAGTAACTGCAGCATTCATCAAGGCAAGCTTTTGGACAGCATCTCACCTGGTCTCTTCATCATCCCAAGCGATTCTCATGCCTTTCCCACCACCACCTGCTGAGGCCTTGATCATGACAGGGTAGCCTAACAGCGGGGAACAATTAGACAGAAGTTCAAACTTTGTTCAGTTGGTCAGAGAAACATGACAACTGACCACATGTCCAATAATGCGAGTAGACAATAACTTCGTTTATTAAAACACTTTGTTTGGAAGGAGAGGAGAAGTTTTTCTTTTCAAGACTTAGCTGTCAATGCAGTGATTTCTGAAGCCAAGAAAGGTTGTCTTCTCCATTTCAATTATACCAAATATTCCCAAGAAACAAAGTGATTTATGAATAAAGGCATTTGACCTCTTTAAGCTCACATTTCTTTAGGAACTAATTTTTTTTCCCTTGTTGCTGCTGAAGTAAGCTAAAGCCGTGATGAATTTGTTAAAAAGATTACTAACAAAATAAGATCTTTATAAAGTATTACTCAAGAGATTTAGTAAGCAAAATTATATTTTATGAAAACTTCTGATGCAGGATATTTTAAATAATGGAGAATCTCAAAAGAGCTGTGCTTCTCAGATTACGTAAGGCTAAATATCACAGAAAATAGATTATTACTTTTTTCTACCTCAAACTGACAAGCAGTAAGAAAAAAGCAAGAAACAAATCTGACAGCATTGTGTATAACTGGTAATTACTTCACCCTCAAAACAAGATATCTTAATATATGAGGAAACAATATGGCTATGAAAACCTTTGGTTTCAGAAAGCTAGAAGATAACAATAATGAAGAATGCAGTTTAAAACTGATTTAGTAATTATTATCTTGTACTACAGTATTTTAATTCAAAACAGCAACTTAGAACAGTTTCTTAGTCATACCAGGAAACTTCACCTATCTCCCACATGGACATACATAAATTTGAAAATTAAGCATACTACTGGAAAGTTTTTAACAGAGAATTCCTCAAGCCTTTGGTCTCCCGTAGGCTTAATGAGAGTCATAGCATTAAGCCAAATTATCAGACCAGCTGACTTTGCCTGGCAAGATGAATCCATCAGTCCTTGCAAATTGAAAATAAAACTGATAAAAGGCTTGAACTAGGCATATAAAAGGACTTTTGAATATGGTTCCAAACAGAAATGGTCAAGTCTGCTATCATATGTGTAACTAATGTCTACAGTTTCTTTCTGGAATGTAGAACTACCCTTGCTCTGCTAAGTGACAGTGATACAGTACATCCACCTCGTTCCCACAGTAATTTGAATTAAAGGAGCTTCAGAAGAAGATAATTAAAACCAGCAAGACCTGTAAAACCTTTTGCTTAAAGACTGAAGTGGACATAAAATGAAAAACCATACGATATGAGTATGAGAAGCAGAGTAGCACTAATTAGAAGGCAGGAAAACAGCAACAGCACAAGAGAACAACAGATTATCAAAGAACCAGCAAGAATTAATAAAATAGTTTCCAACATAACAGATTATTCAGTTGTGGAACTTCATGCTACAGAGCACTCATGCATCCAAAAGCTGCAGAAACATAACAGGTAAGCATATGAAGAAAATAAATCAAGTTCCTCTTGGCAGGGATGGCCAAAAGGCTATCAATCTTCATGCTTCAGAGTGCTAAGTAATCCCTACTTACTAGGTGTGAGGGTAAGGTGAAACTGAGCCACACAAGTAAGCTTGCTAGACATCTCTTCTATTTTCCAATGAACTACCTGAAGCTGCCCACAGAGGGACATGGGATTAGTCACAGAAGAATAACAGATTTGATCCACATTTCAAGGCCTCTACAATTCCAGAAATAAAAGGACGTGCACAAAATAACTCTAGATTGCATGCAACAAACACTGAAGTCAAACTCATTTTTATGAGATGCAGTATATGCAGTAGAATTTACCTATGATATAGCTGCATTTTTAGATCCCTGGCAACTGCCAGGCTCCCAGACAAGTCACTAACTATCCCGGAATAAAGCAAAATTCATACCCTGTATGATTTTCATGCAAGAAATGAGATCTAACCAGGTAACACTAATGAACTTACACCTCTGGCAACATTATCACCAGCTGGAGACTCTCTCCAACTCAAGAGGATGCAAGTCTGAAATTCCAAAATGAGCATTGGTTTAAGCCTTATTATGACAAAATCACTATGGCAATTTCCATCACCTAATCTATTTTATTCAATATGTGAAAAAAAATCATCAATTATGCTAACAATTTCAGTCTAACAATATGAAACCTTTGAATGGCTTGCTGATTTTAATTCTGTAAACATAGTTCTAGTCATAATTTACTGTTCTTTCATTTCAACTGCAAAATGAGCATGCTGGCAGAAAGCCTTGCTGAGTTTTCATATGCTACCGAATATACAAGTTTATATATTACAACTTCTATAGTTAAACTACCAGATAGGACAAATGGGATACTAGCATCACTCATAAAAGTGCTCAACACTTTCCTTTTACATTTACTCATTACATGTTGACTGTAGTTACATGCAAAGCAGATTCCAGAGAGCCACAAAACAATAAATATATAATTTAGGCCTGCTTCAAAAAGACACACATAGCTTTTAGGCTGAGAAGGAAAAATTCTTTGCAAAATATTTCTACAAGAGGCCAGTCCATACAACACAATGGGACTTGAACTTTAGTTCAAATATGCCTTTACACATCTCTTGCTCTCTGGGGCACTGAACTACACAGTTCTTCGGCCAATACCAAAGACCAGTGTATGCTCAGACAAAGAAAGCTTTGTAGAACCTAACTTTTGTATACCTATTGAGTACAGGATGCTGGAAGCAGGATGCGTTACTCATCATTCTCCTAATCACTCCTGCACTATTCAAGAGCAATCAAAACTGATGAAGTATACTCTTATGGATTGGTTGGATTAGTCACAGGAAGGAAAAAGTATGCAAATAGTTTCTAATAGTGCTTGTAAAGACTCATGACAACAGCAATGAAGAGCATCACTATGCAGGCATGTTTTTAGTAGGTGTTAGGTTTTCAACCCTTCTCTCAAATTAGACATTACTTCATGTGAAATTAAAACTGCATGTAAGAATAAAAACTTCTCCTGTTTTATATTTTTACAGTCTCTATGTGCATCTTAAGGATGGGTCTGTAAAGAACTTAGAAGGCAGGAAGGCAAAAAGCTGTTGAATTCAGAGATCATTAGGCAAACTTGTGTTATTAAAGAAGTACTATTAAGTTAGGACTGCTGTGTTTCCAAAGTAGTTACTATTTTGAGAATTAGAATAGTAAAAGGTATAAGCAAACTTCCGGTGTCTCACACTTGTGAATTCCCACATTTTGCCACTATGATTTTCAATGGAATTAACCATTTTTATCAAGTTCCAGGTCACAGATCATGGAATGCAGAGTGCAATATCAGTTCAATCAATATTGCATGTGGCAATACCGGATTGTTTTCCATATCCATTATTGAAAAGCTAGTACTAACTAAAACCAGGCCAAGTGAAACATGACAAAAACATGGTTTTCACCTCTTCAGTTTTGTGTAGCTTTCACTTAGTTTAACTGCCCACACTTCATAGCTGTTCCAGTTCTCTCAAACAAGCAGAAGAGTGGAACATTCTGCACTTCTATCGATGCTTCAGAAACCAAGAAGACAACAGTTCTTAACATGCAATGCACAAACATTAAACATAGCACAGTAAGAGAGCCAAATGCGATTAAGCACTACAGGAATCATCAGAAGATAAGAACTTCTTCATAGGGACAAACAGAGAGGACAGAGTCTATAAAGGAGCCTAATAGAGCAATTTGTTCCTTAACGTCTTACAATTCTCAATTTAACCTAATGTCTATGTCACATTCTCTCGTGACAACCTGGGAGAGTACAACTCAAATGAGGGCAAAGGGTAGTTTTACTCTCATACTCAAAAATTTCTACCTGTTAGTAAATATTCACTAAAATGATGTAAAAGTCACAGCAGTGTCTCAACCTTCAAGTGCCATGTTCACTAACCCTAGATCTTTGGCCAGAGAATGGCAGAGTAAAGCAGGAAAAAACAGGCAGCAAGAGAACATTACACAATGTTTTAGAATCTTAACTGCTGATCCACAAGGGTATTTTAAAAATTAATTACTTAAGCCTTCTTGTTCAAGAAGATCAAGGCTTTGGATAAGTGAAATTAAAAATAAGCTGAAAGTATTCAGTCGCAAATCAATGACCATGAGCAGGATGGCCATGAGTCAGCAATTGTGCCCTTGTGTCCAAGAAGGCCAATGGCATCCCCAGGTATATTTGAAGGGACGTGGTCAGTAGGTCGAAGATTGTGCCCTTGTGTCCAAACTCTGCCCTGGTGAGATCACATCTGGAATACTGTGTCCAGATCTGGGGCCCTCAGTTCAAGGATAGAGAAACTGCTTGAGAAGGTTCAGCACAGAACTACAAAGATGATTAAGGGGGATTGGAGCATGTCCCTTATGAGGAAAGGCTGAGGGATCTGAGTCTCTTTAGCTTGAAGAAGAGACTGAGCATTCTGTGATTTTGTGAAATGAAGTGCCTTATATGACACATTTGTCTGTGTCTGTATGCACATAAGGGACTTTCATTCCACTTTGAAGCATCTGGAATTGCAAATCATTGGGTTTGTTCTGAGCAGTGTTCTTGATTAGACTGAAGCTTAACAAAACTGAACAAAACACTGATAGGGAAAAAGCCAGTTTGGACATTTTTCTTTCACTACATGGCATTACAGTACAATCCTTTTTTGTATGAAAATAGTTTAAGAATTTGCCATCTAGATAAACCATCCTTCAGCTGCGTCTGACTTTAATATCTATAGGCTGATAGTCATTGTATCAAGGCAATCTTAGAAGAGCTACAAGATACCAAAGACCAGTCAACAGAACACAAAAAGAACTCAGAACAAAATTAAGTAACAACACATTTTAAAATGTATCTAGAAAGTAAATGAATGCCTTTCAATTTACATGAATCAAAACTGGTTTAAAGTTACTTGCAGAATTTTTTTTTAAAGATTAAGACTATTGAAATTAAACTGAATTTAAACCCATAATACTAGTCTTTAACGATTAAAACAAATTCTATATGCAATTCTTTCCTGAATGTTCCAATTAGACTGATAAACTCTTCCTTCTGTTTCTGCTCCCATGACAGTGATCACCTGATTTCCCAACAGGGACTTACAATTGTGATCAGCCTTTATGAGCCTAAAAGCCAGCCAACCCTACACCAAGGGACGTCAGGCCAGTTAACCAGTGCAGAGTAGGAACTCCAACTGAAACTCGAAGTGGAAAGGGGTTACACTGATGAAAAGCCATCTACAGCAGTGCAATTTCTATTTGGCACATAAGGCACAGCTCCTGACACAGCTACCTGTGGCTTAGACAGTGAAAGAAGCTTCAAATGTAAATGCACTCTTTGAATTATGTACCTGGGATTAGCCTAAAAAGCTTCTCATGGCTACTGTCTCAAAAGTAACCAAAGAAAAAAAATCAAAAAAGAAAGAAAAAGGGAAAAAAATCTCTTATTGCATTAGATTCCTCTTCTAGAAAGCATTTAAGAACATGTGTAATTTCAAGCATATGGTTAAATATTTTCCCTGATATTAAGCTTCAGTAAATAAAAGCCAAAACTCATTAAACACATATTACACTTAACCTTCATCAAAATGAGTCCCAGACAGTTTGCTGCTTGCTCTTTTCACCATTCTGCAAGATATTTAGAAGCTGAATAGCGACTTTATTCCAAAAAGAAAGGCTGGTGGTCTGGTTGATATTCAAGCTAACTGTAGTCCACAGTGATGAAGAATAAAGATCATAGCATTACTGGTGTCAGCCTCCATATGAACAGAAATGTGCCGTGGCTAATTTCTGATTATCACATCCAATTGCAGATATGCTTGGAAATAACTCCATTAGTAAGCTACTCATTAATGTATATTACATGCATTCCACAAATCATGGATGCACTTGTTCTTTGCAAAGGTACAGTGTGATGATTTAAGAGACAAGGAATTAATGCCTAGAGTCTTCCAGCCCTATAGGCAACAGGGAACTTAAACACTATTAAAACATTATTTGTTCTATAGGGATTACTTATTACACATTCAATTTAGTCAACCATGTCTGCTGAGAGGCACACAAATCCCACCATAGCTAATTTAAGAACTTACCAATTTCCCTTGCAATTCTGACAGCTTCATCTGCATCCTGTAAAAGCAGGAAATGAGACCCAACGTTAATCCCATCAGCCATTGCACTATGTCCTGAGGGCAGTCATATATTGCACTACTGTCTCCTCTGATTCATTTAATGTTTGATTTTACAACCTTCTGACCCTTTTCAGCCAGAGGAATGTAAAATTAATACCATAAGTGGAATGTAAATTCTACCTCATCATTAGTACGCTGAGAAACTCAAAGCAACGAGGAATCAGCTGACAGGAAACACAACCAGGATTGCAAAATGATTTTCTGCAGTTGTAGGAATTTAATGCTGGAATTTAGAAGTTTACAATCAATAATGGACCGTAAATCAGATCGTTAAAGTTTGTCTCCTACCAGCTTGTTTCTGTCCTCACAGGTTTTTTCCATGTATTTTCCCGGCTGCTGTCAGTAGGGGGAGTTGATTCTCTATTGTTTGGGAATGATTCAGAAAACTTGCAGAACTTTAAAAACGGGGGGTTTTTTGTCTACCGAAGAACACAAGCATTTCACTTTTGTAAGCTGCTCATTCTAAAGACAGAATAAACCTTAAGTGTATCATTTTAAATTGTATCTGAAAAGAGTCTATATAATACAAATTAACAAAAGTTTTGTTGAACTACCTATTGCTTCAGTTGCCTCATACTGCTAGAGCCTGGTACAGACGAAAAAAAAACCGACCAGGAAATCCGAAGAAGAAAAAATACTTGCATTGCTTACTTTTTAATAACCAAATCTCATCTCCTGCAGTATTTAATTATGGTTTCTTCTGTTGATAATGTATTTCCATTACACAGTACTCGAAAGGAAGGCCGGTTAAATTACAGTGGCGCAAGTTAAGTTTGAAAATTCCATCCAAATTTTCTAATATTTATACTATTTCGTGACATGCATTGAAACATTTGTGTGGAAGGCAGTAATGTCTGGAAACCACCAGCTGCTAAGAGTGTCTGAAACTATAGGGGCTGACTTATGAACATTAAAATGAAACCCGATATTTTTAAAGCTTTCAAGGCAATCCGTTTTAAAAGCAGCCAGGTCAGAACTTAAAAAAAAAAAATACATAAGAAATGTTCATACCTGGTTCATTTATGTCCGATAATAAAACAAAATCCTCTTTAAAAGTCTTCAGTACCTAGTAACAGCCCCATGAAGAATAGGGGGGCTGGCAGGGGAAGTTGTCAGAAAATTTAATTTCCTTTCATTAGCTAGTCTGCTCCACAAATCGGTGCTTGTTAAGTTCAAAGCGGTCCTGAAAGCAACATCAGTTTTAAGTCTTTTTACTCCAGTCACATCTGTTAATGAGATTTTTTTTTTCCAAATAACAATTGTTTTTAAGTCAAGAGATAAATCTAGCAAAAAAACCTTCCCCTCCACTCCAAAAAAAAAAAAGTCAGAGTTTACTGTTTTATTACACCTTGCTGCTTTCCATGACCCTGCACCCTCCAAATTTTAGCTTAAAGGGATAAAATGCATGAAAAGGGTCATTTAAGAATGTTAGTGGTTTCCACACATTGAGTTTGAAGGTTCTTTGTTCCTGCCCGTGACAGTTATGCGAGAATACTTCCTTTTAATAGCCTCTCTGTCAGGAAGTGTTAAACCTGCCAAATGCAGACAATTAGAGCCTCTTGAACAAAATGCAGGAAGAGTGATGACTGATGAAGAGCCACGATTATAGTTGAGAAGGAAACTTTTACATTTCTTTTCTCTTGCAAATTCCCTCATATATTTGCAAAATGGAATTGGGGGGGGGCAGGGCCGGGGGAAGGGACAGGACAAACAGAGTAATTTTTTTTTCACTTAGTTACCTGCAAACAAGTGGCTAACTCAGCCACTGCAGTCCCCAGGAAGACAAGCTGCAAATCATTACTGGGGAACGTTTCACTGCCACTGTATTTTGCTACATGCATACAACGACTTGGAGTAATAAGCAGCATCGTATCAGCAGCAATTGTCTCAGTTCTGGCTTGAATAGAATAAAGTCATCTGCCCAGCAGAGTTATTAATTTACACTATTTCAACATCTGTTTCTTTTACTGTTCTAGTATTAGAACCCAAGCTAAAATTAAAAAAAAAAAAGTCAATGCATATTCAATTCCTTTAGCCTTCAAAGCGCAGCTCTGGGATAGTAAACAAAACTATGTTGTGCTTTAAAGAGGAAAAACTAATACACAAGCAAAAAAAAATCAATAAACAACTGACATATTGAAATATCTGGTAAGTCTTTTGATCTTTTTCCATGAGAAAGTATGTTTTAGTATCATCCGTTTCATTTGCAGATTACAATAAAGTAGAATTTTGAGCACTCATAAATTTAGGGCAGTTATGTTAAATTTTTATCAAGAAGAACTTTGACAACACTTGCCAGAATGAGAGGGAAGGAGCAAAACCCCAAACGCTACGAAGTCCAAATGTCCAAAATACACAACACACTGGTACGAAAAGCCTTTTGAATTCTTTAAAGCAGAAGTCCTCAGTGATTTACTGCCGTTTCCTCCAAAAACATATTAGCTCCACTACCATTTTCACAAAATAAACCGGAGATTGTAAAGAAATATATAATTTTAGCACCACCGTTTATGGTACAAATAAAAACGATCAAGCAACCATAGAAGTTTATAAAAATCTTAAGAGTTATAAAAAGAAGTCACAGTGTTTTTACAAATGGCTGATTTAAGTTAAAAATGCATAAAACAGCTAAATTTCCCGTCTCCTAATTTCACCTACATGCCTCTCAGCTGGGTACCAGCAGGTGGAGACAAAAAAGCAAAACTATTCCGATGCAGAGGAATGTCAGGATAAAGGTGTTCCAAGAGACCCCCAGAACTGTAAAATACTGCATTAATTATGAAGAGCCACTTAGTCTTCACGACTGAGAGTGTTCAGCTTAGAGAACCTCTACATCATGTCTTGCCTCCAACTACTTTATTACCAACTGCAATGCAAGAACACACTCAAAACAGATACCTGAAACTTACAGTAAATTCACAGTCTTGCTGAAAACCTTCAACTATCAACGTCAGTGACACTAAGTAGACACCTGAAGACATTAATCGTCTGAGTCTACATCCAGTTGAGTTTTACCAGCCATAAAAAATAACTGGCTGTACATGGCAAAACACTGTAAAAGTCTTTCTTCCCTTGCCTGACAGTTTTTCACCATGACATCCCCTCATGCTCAGCCCCGACTTACTTCGTGTCATATATTCCTCTCTACTTCTTTACAGACAACATCTGCAATATCTCTCAACTTCAGCTTTAGCATAGTCCTTGCTCATGTGTGCTAATACTAATTCTTTGGATTAAAAATATTTAGCACTATGTCTCCCAATTAGGTATTAGGAAACCAACTGTAAATACAGATTTTTAAGTTAGCTACCATTGAATGCTTTTCTACAGCTTTCTAGCTGACAGCAGACTCAAGTTCTTAATACTTGAGTAACTGACTCAAGACTGAATAACCCTTGCCCCAGACAACTGAGAAACTATTCCTTTCCACTCTCACTCCTCCTCTTTCCATTTTCAGTTTGATATTTGCTACCTATATGAGAACTGTTAGTCATGTTAGTTATGACAACCATTCTCCTCTTCCATTATATATATGTATCATTGAAGAGTCTTCTTCTCAAATTCCTGATTTCTAGAAGACATTACTCTGCATTTGCCTCTCATCCACAAATTCATGAAGAATAAGTGTGACTGATCTTTCCTAATTTTTGGTATTGTCAGTGGCATGAATTCATTTTTTTCCCAGCTTTATTAGTCTCTAATGTAAAGATGAAACCATCTCTAATCAACTCAAATATCAAGCAGACACTTAACTCCTTCCTAGAGCCCCTAAAAATTTTCACAATACAAAGAGCCCTCAGATTTTAATAGATTCATAAATCTGTTTTGAACTCAATTCTACATCTCAATTCATCTAAGCTCCTTTGATTCTCAGACTACCATTACTCAACTGCCAAACATGATCAGTTACATTCTTTCATTTTGTGTCAGGAACTTCATGTAACTGCCAAAAACGTGTGCAATTGTAGGTCTTGGAAACAAGGGCATACAGTCAAGCAGTTCAGTTTCACTGGTTATATGGTTGGTTGTTAACCATCATCCTACTTCTCACCAGCTAAGTTATCCAGGTATGCTCATCAGAACAGATAATTTTGAAGAGGTTTTAGCCCATTTGCACTCTACTTCCTTGCTCATTTGATTTGGTTTGTTTTCTCCTCTCTCAACAGAGTTTAAAATCCAACTTAGGTGACACAATGCTGAACATCATTGCTTTAGAATATGCTGCTCTTTAAAATATAGTATGCATTGCATCAATACATTCAGTTGTTCCCAATTATCGTGACATTTATGATTATCAGAGGTCAATATCAATTGTCATATATATATAAAACTTGAAAAGCTTTCCTTTCAATTACATTAAAGTGTCATTGAAACAAACTTCTCACTTTTCCCCTCATCTCAGTTTCAGTCATATTTTAATTTAGAAAAGTTTAACTTGACATGTCAAGCATAAAAAATTTCAACCCAGAAGGTACATATTTTATAATGCAATGAAGTTCTGGTTATATACAAAGAAAAAAAAAGTATAAAAATCTTACTAATCTACATTAACCCTGACACTATATAAACACACAAAAGCTTCTAAAAGCCTGATAATTAATTACTATAGCAGCAAACAAACCAAGATACACTTCTTTTACTCCACACAATACAAAAAGACAAACAAAGGGTTTTTAGAAAACTGTTGGAAATCATTCCTTCTAAAACCCCAGGAAGAACACTAGCTGTAGATTCAGACAGAGGCTCATCAAATTCCCTTCGCCTTGAGATTTGCAACACATGGAAATCCATCATCAGCATCAGACCGTAAAATGCAAGCTTCAAACAGTGTAACAAACTTCACTGTTAACCTAGGACTGCCAACAAGTAGTAAAGACCTGAGAAACGTAAAGGCATGTGCAGACAGTTGAATCCATGTCTGCTACTTAACACATTTACCCATCTTTATGTTAAATTTGAAGCAAAACATTTTTTGGAGATTTTATACAGTCCTTAATAGATGGCTTATTATGAACAATCATCTTCTCCTAACATCTCTTGCTAAAAAAAAAAAAAAAATTTAATCTGTACCCCATTTTTAATTACATCTTATTGAAAAAAAGGCTGAAACACAATTACATTCCACATCAGACCTTCAGCATGTGCTCCTACAGCAGGCAGACAGTAATTAACTGATTTCTCACCTTGACTACTCCATCAAAGCCAGGGATCGTGTTGACTTTCGCGTTTTTGGCTAACAATTTGCTCTCAATCTTGTCTCCCATAGCTTGAATAGCATGTGTATCAGGTCCAATAAAGGTGACACCTTCTGATGCCTGCAATGACAAAGATGATATAACTTTGGAAGACAAAAATAAAAATCAGCTTTACATAAGGTATTGGTATTATTTTTCCCAACTCATTTTGAATTAAATTGGTAATATTTAGCAGATTTGCTTATGTTTCAACTAACAACATATAAAAAGCATTTTAACCACTCAAAATTTCAACCATTCAAGTTCATTAAAAATGTGTATGACCTTGTGAAACTGGGTATACACACAGATTCAAAGTTCCTATAATTAGCATTTCTACAAATCAAAGCCAGGCCAAAGAAAAATAACTGGAAGTACTCCAGCTTTAAAGTTAGAAACACCCCTTGAGAAAACAGAGGCTAGTTAACTCACTGTTGAAATCACCACAAGTGATTTAAGAATATATGCTTGCTAAACTATAATGCAGTTGAAAATTCCACCATGCATTCCTAAAACCAAACCCTGACTAAACAGCAAAATGAAAGTGCAGTCTCTTACTTAATTTATTTAAAGATCTTGAAAAATAGGTAGTAAATGAAATAATATTTCCCCACTTCTTTCAGGCAACTCTCTTTTCCAGTACTAGAGTGGAAATAGGTTAACATAAAATACTTTAAGACTTCAACTCTAATATGTGGGTAGAACACTGAACTGCATGCCAGCAATAAGACTTTAGTGATTAAGTACACAGACATTTTTCAAATCTCTCCAGGATCTAGACCCTACAGAACTAAAGGCAGCTCTACCAGAGCCATTTCACTGAAAGTTACCGATTTATCCGTAGGCACACGCACATTTCAGACAACTTAATGTCTTTAGTATCATTGAAAACAACATCAAAGGAATAAATATAACAGCCTTTCACAATTTCTTCCAACTGTTCCATTGATTTTTTTAGCCCAATTTGAGCCCAATTTTACTTTTTTAAAACCTTGTTTCCAGATGATAGGCAATAGCAAACATTCAATTTCTTATATCAGAATGTGTATCTTAGTGATTTGTGTCTTTCTGACATACACTTCAGCTGCATATATTAGGTTTGCCACTAACAATAAAAAGCAATCTCATTTATTTCATAGTAGTATACTACCACAGAACAAACACAGGAAAAAATACACATTTCAAGTTGGGGAACGATCTCCTCCTATTCACAACCTTGGAGCTGAGAGCTGCATGTTTGGTAGCCCTTGTTTTCACTGTTAGCAGCTTCTTAGCAGGAAGAGTGTAATAGCACAAGTTCTGTGTAGACAACTTCCTATCATCCTAACTAACAAGGTGCCACAGATAACAGAGTAAAGACCAGATAAGTATTACAGACACGCTAGGAAGCTCAGTGCAAAGGCACCCAAACCAAATGCAGAGCATCAGTTTAGCTACATCAAAGGCTTGTTAGCTTCAACTCACAATGAACCATCTGGATTTTTATCTCAGCCCACCTCTTCTCTCGTACTTTAGGCTTATTTGCTCAACAGCTCAGTAACACTGATTTGACAAACGATGTCTTACAAACAAAGTTGGGAAGATTACAATAAGGAGGGAGGAGGGCAATTGGAAGATCAGCAGGAAGGAGCAGATCTACTAATCTAAATCTAGTGGCAAAGGATCTAAACACCTCTGGAATTCACTTTTTCAAGGAGAAGACAAGCAAAAAACAAGGTATTGATGTTTGAAATAATAGTGACACAAAGTTTGGAGCAGACCTTCTCAGAAAAAACAGATTATAACCTGAGAAATTATACTTTATTCCCTCTTAACAAGATTTTTAAACAAGTGACTGCATACACCTGGAGGAAAGGCAGAGTTCCTTCTCTGTCATCAGGCTGTGCTCCAATCTCAAAAGGCTTTGTGGAAAATGTTCATTTACATACAGTTTCTGCCTTAATTTGCACCCGTGGACCATGCCATTTCAAACTTCACCATACACAGATTCCTCTTCCCACTCTCTTCTCAAAGACTATATTCAAAAAACCACCATCTCCAGATATGATAGTGAGACCAGAACTTCTGCTTGCTCTGAAAGATCATTCAAGAGTTCCAGCTTCCACCTTTCTGGTCAAAGACACATAGGGAGCTTCTTCCTCGACTTACTACTCTCATCAACCTGCGGCACAGGCTTTCAAAGTGTTCCTGTCCAAGCAGGTAGCTGGATAAGAACAGCATCATTGAGGAGATGCATGAACCACCCAAGAAGAAAAACTCTCAGCCATTTCAAGCTGTAATATTCCACGAGTACAGCCAATACTATTAAAAATTAAATACTGGGTGATAAGCAGCAGATTCACATTACTCTAATGCAGATATCACCTAGTGCAACATACATCTTCAGAGGTTTTTTTTAAAATATGTAAGTTCTGAGCACTGAAAGTATAAAGTAGTGTTGTCTGTACATGCACCTCTAGGCTCTGACTGCTTCGATCCTTTGTACCTTACAAGAATCGCCCTTTATTTGTGAGCAAGCATCAGCTTATTACCACCAGCTATATGCTATATGCTTATATGTGGTTAATCAATATCACATCCAGTCATTCTCCAGTAACAAAATCTAAACCAAAATTATTTAACTCAGCATATCACAGGATACCCAAAACTGCATCATTCAGGACACCGAAACATCCATACATAAAAAAATAAGTTAACCAAATAAAGGGGACCCACTAGTTTCCAGCCAGTATGTCAAACCATCTGTGATGTAGAAAATGTCTTCATTCTCTGACACTACTTGGAAGTAACTTCAGCTAAGCTTACAAAAAGACTTAAAGCACTACTACACAAACTCTTGCAAGACTAGCTATTACAATTTAAGTCTCAGTCTCCCAAGGATGCTTATTTAAGCCATGTGCCAAAGCTTCTCAGCTCATCACCAAAAGAATGCCCCAGCTACTTCATTCAAAACTCTACTGTCTGAAACTGAAAATGCCAAACAAACCACAAAAGTGGCAACAATAACATCTTCAGCTCCCACAAAGATTATCAGGACTCACCCACTATCACCCTTAGTTTATGAAACACACAGAAGTGGTGACACTGTGCAGGAAAAACTTCTAATGCCTGATTGACCAGATTAAGCAGCAAACACTAGAAGCTTTACATGGGCTTACACACCACATATTAAACAATATGTGACTTCTCCCTGAACTCCTGTTACTTGTCCACATTTTCAAGCAGCATACTCTAGCCCCAGTGACTAATTATCTGGCTACAGGGGACACAATCAAGTTTCACCATAAAAGCGTACACATTTTCTTTAGAAACATACCTGAGGTATCTGTGTTATCACTGCTCTAGTCAAAGGTACAGACAAATAGTAAAAAATACTTCATAGAATAAAAATTACAGAATATATTCCACATCAAGAGAGTTAATTATTTTTTCCACTACGGAGTAGATATTGGGAGTTTCCACCAACAACTCTTTACTTTTGAGAGCAGCAATAGTTGGTTTAATTGTAGTGCCACAAGCAGTTCTTTTTTGTTGTGTTTTGTTCTAAGCCAGACAAAAGATTTACTCTACCCTCAGGGAAGACAGGATCTTAGATGCAGCAAAAACTAAACAATGTGAAAGTAGGACAAGAAAAGGTAAGATTTGGAAAATCCATTTGCAAAGTCTGTGGTTGGGCTGTACATGACCTTCACAGTCTGACAACCATGTCCATCCTAGCGTAAAATGTCATACTTCCAAAATTTGGAAAGGACTTGTCCATCTGACAAACTCTCATGGACCTAAGATAAATGAAGAGACTGATCCTAGAAGAAATTCTTTTACATCTTACCCTGGAAGTCATGCATGCAGAGATTCACAATTCGTATTATACAGTCAGTAGCAAATTCAGCTTCATAGAATCACAGAATATTTGGAAGGGACCTTAAAGATCATCGAGTTCCAACACCCCTGCCATAGGCAGGGATACCTCCCACTAGATCAGACTGCTCAGTGCCATGTCCAGCCTGGCCTTAAACACCTCCAGAGAGGGGGCATCCACAAACTCTCTGAGTAACCTGTTCCAGTGTTTCACCACCCTAACTGTAAAGAATTTCTTTCTTATGTCAAGTCTGAATCTAACCCCTTCCAATTTACATCCATTATTTCTGGTCCTCCCATCAGATGTCTTATTAAAAAGTCCTTCCCCTGCCTTTCTGTAGGACCCCCTCAGGTATTGATAAGTTACTATAACATCTATAACATAAGCAGAAAGCATGAAAGAGGGAAAACTGCATAATAAACTTCCATACGTCCTAGCTCCCTTGGCAACATTTACCCTTCTGTGGGCTTCTGAATATGTGGCAAACCAGACAACTCTTTGCCAGCCCCTCTCAGCACTGCAGGAAATGCCTGAACAGTTCCAATCCAGCTTTAGACAAAACAAGAGACACTAGAACTTTTCCTCTGTCTTTTGCTACCTTAGTTATGGACAATTAAACACACTTTTTTGTGTCCTTACTGAAGCCAGGATATTTGAACCTGCACATAACACCAGCTTAACCAAAAGTAGCTCATGCCAACAAGGAGGTATTGCTATGTACAAAAATACAGCTATCAAGAATCTTGTGGTTTGCTTTTCAGGATCATTTGGCAAGGGGATTCTTCTACCCACACTACACCAAGGCGGCAAAACACTCTAAATGCCCAGTTGCTTCCAGGTGCAAGAGCCTCTGTAATTACCTTACCACATAGAAGCAATGGTAATAATGCAGGCTTTGTCCTTGCTCATTCCCTAATACCTAAAATGTTCGTTGTGGAAAAAAGTTTCACATCTCTGAGAAAGAAATGGCTGAAAGGATGGAGAGATCTCAGCGGCAATTGTAGCTGTTCTACCTTACTGAAAATAAACCTTCCTATGTAAACAAAGGGCTGGTTTTAAACAAGCTCATGAAATTTACAGGAAAACCCAAACGATCTGTTACATGCAGCCATTGAATCATGTTTTCAGACTTACACATGATGTTTTCAAGATTACCCAAACTCAGCATGCTACTGATTGGGGGGGGAAAGCAATTTACTTAGGAGAAAAGGGCTTACTTAACTCCTGCACTACTGGCTTGGTAGATTCAGAGCCTGCAGTCTGTCAGGAGTGACCAGAGAAGTAACAGTCAACCTTGCTGATTTTCCACCATTCTCTCTCCTTTTCCTGCACATCCCTTCTCCCTATCACATAGGTCTCCACGTCACTCCAAAAATACATGTTGCACTAGGTGATATCTGCATTAGAGTAATGTGAATTTGCTGCGTATCACCCAGTATTTAATTTTTAATAGGTATTGGTTGTACTCATGTGAAATATTACAACTCTACAAGATTCACATATACAAATATACTAGATGCATTTGACCTACATGACCAACAAAGCAGATGATGGCCTTGGATTTTTTTGAGATACAGTCTCCATTCCTTTGCGAGTTAAACATAGAAACATGATAAGCACTGGAGGAAGGACCACAAAAGCTGCTAGATCACGCAACTGGGAACACGAACCTTCTTTTGAGAGAAGGCACATCCTCAGACATTTAAGGTTTAAGGTTTTAAGATAAAGCACATTATTGCTTCACTGCGGAGCACTGTTTGAATCACAAAATGGCTGAAGTTTGAGGCAAAGTGATCGTATGAATCAGCTCTTTTGACATACGTTGTCAAGTGGAAGAATAACTTAGGAAGAAAAGTGAGATTCCATTGCAGTGTGAGAAAAACTCATCATACATGCTCAAAACCTTATTGGTGACTAAACTGAAGGAAGGTCCACATATAAGAACTACAGCTGAAACTTATCAGAGGTGAGGTTTTCAAAGGGCTTTTGTCCCAACTCTCAAAATTTCTCCACAGGCAAGACTGGAAAAGGTTTTCAAGAAATACATGGATGCAGCTGATCAGTTCCTTCACTGTAGTGCTGGGGAATGACTGTCTTAATTTTCCTGCATACAGCCAGTTAAGGGGACAGATCCAATGGGGAAGGGAAGAGGCAGAAGTAGTCAAGTAATCACAAACAGAATTGGAAAAATTGGAACTTGCTACAAATACAGTCTCTCATCTACAGCAGGGACCCAAAGCTCACCAGAAGGAAGCAGATTTGCTCATGCAGTTCCTTGCAACCACACACAGAGCAGAACACGTACACAGCACAGCTAAAAGATTACTGTAATAGGTAGTTGGGCTAAAATGCCTTTTAAGTCACACAGGTTAAATGCAGGACTTTGAAGCAGAAGTTTTAAATAACCTCAAAAATAATGAAGCAAAACAGAGAAATCCAGCTGAAGTGATCAGAAGAAATATCCACATGCAGACAGGATTCAGGAGCCCCAACTAGAAAAAAATCCAAGATAGCTGGTATCTGTTGAAAGGACACAGTATTACCTTGCAATGCAGGAACCATCAACTCAGCACTGGGAAAGCATTCCCCTAGGAAGTATACTGTAAGAATATACTGTAAGTAACTTCCAACTTAACCTATGAAATACAGAACTGGTAAAATGCTCAAGAACAGAACACACTGGAGGTGAAAGAACACCCTGAAGCTTTCTGCCAGATGCTCAGAACAACCCATCAGCTCAAGCAATTGGGACCTGTTGCTGCTATTCCAACGGCTGCAAATGAGCAACATATGGAAGAGCAGCCAACGATCCACCCATCCATCAACCTCTAAATTTATTACCACAAATACAAAAGTTCATTCTCTATCTATATAGATAAATATGCTACAGGGGAAAGGGCTGTTGCATCCTACTACCCCTGCCTTTGGCTACTGTGGACCACTCCGGGGGTCTAGGCTTTTGTTTTGCTGGAAGGTTAGGAAAGGAGATAAGTATTACATTCATCTTAAGTAGGTTAAGCAGTAGGCAGGTAGAACCAATCTCTGAAGCATACTATTAATTGGCAATTGGGAACAGGACAGCATCCAATGCAACACTAGAAGAAAAGAGTGGTGGTAAAGAACTGTGCTGCCAGTCTACAAAGCCTCATCACTTGTTCCACGTTCAGCTTTGAAATAAAACCTTGCAGTTGCTTGGCTCCTAAACACACTGCATCTGAGAGGCCAGACCCACCACACAAGCTGTGTCACCACCTCTGACACTGAAGTGTGACATTTTAAATATCTGTGTTCCGTTTCAAATAGGAGTATGTGCTGTAGGAGAAAGCTATAGATCACAAGTGTTTCTTTAGAAAAGGAGAAGCTAGCAGAATGAAAAAGCCTTACCTGAAATTGAACACAGCTGGAAGAAGTTTGTCTCACTTCTTAAAACTGAACTTAAAGAACACTAAAGCACTTTCCCAGACACTACCATAAGCAAAGAAAAATATGATTGCTGGACAGCAATACCAAAACCCTGAAAACACAAACACTCCAATTTACTTGGAAATAAACCAACACAGATGGCAATTTTTGCATTTAACCTTTGGCATGGAGAGGGAGATGTGTTAACAAGCTTCCTTAAAGCCATTATTCTAAGAAATATTACCCGATTTATTTAATCGTGGTGTGAACCTATTTACACCGGTCTCCCAAGTATAAGCTATGCAGAATCAATGAAAAAACATTAATCATATACCAGAAAATCTTGTACTATATTGACATACTTCATAACCAGACAAACTTCTGAAGGACCAAATAAAAAACAGACCTTATCCAGGCCCCAATCCTGCCTTCTCTAAAGCAGGCTAGGAATAAAATATATAAATAGCATACATATATACCTTTAAAAACTTGAATATATATACTCAAATATTGGGAATGGGAAGAGAGAATCAACCTGTTAGACTTCTCTAAATCTCAGCTTAAAACAAAAGGCATGGATGTTGAAACAATACAAACACAATCTAATGCAACTGAATTCCACTGTGCAGTTGTCAGAAAAGGTACACAACCTTCACAAACATCAGGGAGAAGACCGAGTACACTGTTCAGCAATACCTTAGACAGAAATTCTGCAGAGAAAATAGCTTTTAAATATACTTTAACATCAGCTCATCTTTAAATCCACAGAAGTGGTAAGTCTAGAAGGTCTAAACTGTAAGAATCGGGCTAATCTGTAGACATCTTCCGTAACACAATATAAGTTGTGAATTCATGATGTAGAGTATATTCATAAAGGGTAAATGTGCTTGCATAGATTAAAATCTGCATGGTAAAATAAAAAGTCTGATTAACCAAATAGTGTATATTATACCTAGCAGGGAAAAAATGGTATTCAGACTCCAGGTCATATCTTTGCAAGTAAAAAGAAGCAAAGACACAGCTTTTTCCCATGACTTGATGCTACAAGACACTGTGAGAAGAACAAGTACTTCTGGGTCTCTATACTTAGAAGTTTTCATGCTGGAGCTGATCACCAAGCTGAAGTTTTACTTGTTAATTTCACTTTAAAAGCTTTTAAATCTTTAGCTAGTCTACATTTAATTTATGTCTTTGTCAAGAAGCCGAATGCAATATTAAGTTATCCAGGTTTTTAGAAGATTTTCTCAAACACAAACTTGAACATCAGTAGTTTGCATATCACTGTCAATTATAAATTGCTTCATCACCTACAAAACATTCCTCACACTCACCACCCAATGCACAGGAACTTAGCCTTGCTAACAGTTTGATGATTCGACCATATCAGTAGTAGTAGTAAATAGCAAGAAAATTTAGGTAGAAACGAGCGAAACTTAAGATTTTTTTTCCCTGGATGCTTTCCATATTGCTTTTCTTCACTTCACAGCATTGAAACCATCCCTTCATTTTTACATGATAAAAGAAATCAGTGGAATTAATCCTAGAAACCTCTTTCTGTTCCTTGCTTAACGCCTCCAGGCGACAGAAAAGACAAAATGCTTCATTTGCATCCTTAAACACTAGAAACTGCGAATGAGCCTTTTCAGCTGCAAATGTTATTGCATCTACATTTCCAGAAGAGAAAGAAGGTTAAACAGCCTGCTCAGGTTTATGTTAACTCATCTCTTTTTAGCACCGTGAGTAGCACAAAGAGCAGAGAATGTGGAAGCTTAACAGCCCAACCCCTTTCTTCATTACGTTCAATTATAGCCTGGAAATGGATATAACTGTTGATTACACGAAGATAAAGGAGAAGAAATCAGGTATGCACAAAGGAAATGGCAAACACTAACAACTGTAATCTAACTCTTCCCAATCTTCTAGTCTCATGAAGACCATTTAATTTTTCATGCAACACAATAAAACTTCTATCAGTTGTATGACCACACAAGATTTTTGCCTGATGCAAAGCCAGCATTTGTTTAGCCATTAATACAAGCTCTTAGTTTAAAATGGGATGTGTCAGTGTTGCACAAAGCCCTCCTGAAGATGTAAGAAAGATACCATGCTCCATCTTAACAATTAAATATAATTGAATCACAGTCAAATATTAAGCTACTTTATTTCAGACCATAAACTAAGTTCAGTTGATTTTTCAAGGGTACAAGACCTAACTGATAACTTTTTTTCAGATTAAAACTACACATAGATTGTATTTTTTATCTGTTTGGAGTATAAAAAACACACTTGGAGTTACTGTACTGCATTCAGTAGAAAAAGTTAGCACGCAGCACTTTATTTTGCGGGCCACTTGGCTTTCAGTTTGGAGAAATCTTCAGCTTAGCGGAGAATATATAATGAGATGTTTAACACAAAATATGCATTACTCTAAATGAAAACCAGCCTTTCGTAGAGAAAATGCAGTATGTGATGAGAGGGAGAAAAAGGGGAGCATCCTTCTAGCCAAACCAGTATCACACATTACCACGGACCAAAGATTAACATATACAGAATTTTCTATATCAAACTGGAAATTCGGAAAGGAAGACAAACTGTATAACAAACAGTTCAAAAACTTAAGTGATAGAGTAGATTAAAAAAAACATACAGATACAAGTCATGTTTTTTATACAGGCATACTATTTCTCCTGTCCTATAGAATCATAGAATAGTTCGGGTTGGAAGGGACCTTAAAGATCATCTAGTTCCAACTCCCCTGCCATAGGCAGGGACACCTCCCACTAGATCAGGGTGCTCAGTGCCTTGTCCAGCCTGGCCTTAAACACCTCCAGAGAGGGGGCATCCACAACCTCTCTGGGCAACCCGTTCCAGTGTTTCACCCCCCTCACTGTAAAGAATTTCTTTTTTATGTCAAGTCTAAACCTACCCCCTTCCAATTTACTTCCATTGTTTCTAGTCCTCCCACCCGATACAAGATTAAAAAGTCCTTCCCCTTCAAAGTTAGGTGACCATCGTTACATTTACATTGCATATTCAGAAACCAGTATGGCTGCTCAAGCTCACAACACCCTGAATTTACTGATGAGTTAACCACCAGGAACCCTACCATTGACAGCCTAGAATCATCTTCCTGATAATAACTCTGCATACTAAGAAACAAAGTTGAGCAATGCACACAAACTGAAAAGTGTTATTTCTCAAACACTTATAACTAAATTTATAACACTTCCCAAAAACAGCAGGTCTCCAGGCCTTTCTCCTCCCACCTCAGCCCTTTAGAAAACTCAACTCACCAGTGGTGTGTCCTGCCGCAGAGACACCAAGAGTAGCATCCCTCAGGCCTCACAGAGAGGGCAAATAGAGGTTACTGCCTTTCCCTATTGGTGTTAAATACGAGAGTGAGTGGGGTTGATTAGAAACAACTGGGGGGGAGGAGTCTCCAGTGGAGCTCAGGGGTGTGAGATTTGGGGGAAAATGGGCTGGAAAAGGTTTGGTGTAGGGCAGAGGCAGGAGATGAGGGAAAAGAGGGTTATGTGCAACCTGTCTTGAGGCAAAGTGGGGGGAAAAATTGAAGGACTTGAGTGTTCTCGATGAGGGTGGAGAGACACTGGAACAGGTTTCCCAGAGAGGTGGAGGAAGCCCCATCCCTGGAGATATCCACGCCCAGGCTGGATGAGGCTCTGAGCAACCTAACCTGTCACTGCCCATGACAGGGGGGTTGGAACTAGATGATCTTTAAGGTCCTTTCCAATCCAAATCATTCTATTATTCTATAAAACACAGTGTTTAAGCCAACTGCTCTGACTGTATTCTGACATAGATAACTCCATTCTACCCACAGGACCTTTTATCATCCAGTTAGTGTAGTTTAGGAGCTTCTCTGACCTCTCAAGAGGATTGCCAAGTTACTTCCTGTCAAATAGATATCATCTCTGATACAACAAAAGGTGGTATTTCTTTGGTAGATGTAACCATCCTTAAATAGGTTTGATAAAAACTGTTTTGAAGACCTTCAGAGAAAGTTAAAAAGATGCCAGGAGCTGCACTGCAAGATGCAGAGCAGACCAGTGAGTTCACTTTAGAGAAGTGGAAGTACCTGCATTTTGGTAGTAAATGGGAGCTGTTTTCTCACAGGGCCACTAAAAAGCACTAGGCTTAATTTCTGACACTCCAAAAAAAAATCATATGGTAAATAGGCATAATTATTAAAAAATAAACATCAATCTGTCAATCACATTAACAAACAAATGCTAAATAACCATTAAATTAATCATATGACCAACAAAATATGGATATGCAGATGTTTGAGTTTGTGGGTTAGTTTCACCTTCCCCCACAAGCAAGGCTTAATTCATTGAGCCAACACACTGAATACTACCAAAGCCAGCATATACTGACCTTGTGGTTACTAAAATTAAAAAAAAGTAAAGCTAAGATAGTGGTGTGGCAACAGTTGCTCAATATTAAAGCCATTTTAAAACCCTAAGGACAGGATCATGTCCCTTGTCCATGGTAAACTGTGGCACTGGGGTAACAAGTACTTCCATGGCAATGGTGGTGACTGACAAAGGAAGTGGCTGAAATCTTTAATGGGAAGGGACACTAGAAGAAGGTAGCCAAACCAAGAAACAGATAGCCCACAGAGGCTGTAGAGCTTCCATCCTTGAACATATTCTCAACCCCAAGACATGGTTCTAATCGACCTGTTGCAGGTGATAAGTTTTTGAGATAGGGACTAGATCACTGGAGATCCCTTCCATACTCCTTTACTTCAGACCCTTAAGGACAATCACTACGTTTTGCCAAGTGAGGAAGGCTACAGTGACCAGAGAACAGTACAGAGAACTTGCCGCTATCCTTGTTCCTCAATAGCAAAACAAGCCCCCTTACATTGCCTGGAATAAAGGGACAAAGACCTTCCTGAATGTCAGAGCGTAACAAGAAAGAGTCTGGTCATACTGATCCTTCTTTTCTAATAACTGGTGGAGCTGCCATCTCTAGAGATTTTTTGCTTATTCTGTACAACATGTTGTTCCCTTAGCTGTGCAGACAGGAATGATATCCATTACTTTATTGACATCATGGTTCTAACAAAGCTCTGTTCAAAGATTCCTATCTCTGAGAGACAGGCTCGCTCATTTATATTAGGAGGTCATCACAAGGTACAGCATAGGCCTGAGAAGCCACAGCTAGAGGCAAGAAGGAATTCCCTACATCAGCACTGCTGCGAGAAGAGCTAGTCTGATGGAAGGAAGATGGTAAAGTATGTATAATACAATAACAGTATCAGGAAAAGTACCACTTCAGGGAATTCCATGAAGTACTATCACCTTATCTCCTCCACTATTTATTTGTAAGAGGATGCATGTATTAGTATTGCTAAAAGATATTCTTATTTAAATCTTACACAGTTCCTTGGAGAAATCCATGGACTAATTACCCTGCAATGTAAGTTAACTAGCTCTTAGAGCTGCCCACTGAGAGAAGCCCAATACACTGCATTTAAGTACATGAAAAATTAATTGATTTTTTTCCTCTTTGGAAAGTGTTTTATGAAAACTCCAAGTTTTTTTCCTATACATCCTAACACCTGGTCTAGTTCTTTGGTATGACCTCTGATTTCTATTCTCTACTTAACAAAAATGACATTTACCTTATATATTATGGGTAGGGATGTGATTGTGTTAAATAAAGATATTGAAATAACATTAAAAAAAAACTCAGATGCTTTTGTAGTGAAACCTAGTAGGAAGGCATTCCTAATTTTATTATCTTCAAGTTATTATCTTTTAGTAATTTTACTATCTTTAAATAACTTATATTTACAAATTCAGTTTTTCCAACAAACTGTAATCTCAGTCTCACATACCCTGACATAAATCAGTTACGGCTCTTTGCCTTCACTTGAAAAATAAAAACAAGTAACTAAATGTGATCATTAACATCACTAAATATTGAGAAAGTTTCAAGCTATCTGTCCTGATATGTGTACATTATCCTTCTTGGCTAGCATGAGGCAATAAGTGGAATAGGTCATATTTAAAATCTGCTGAACAAAATATGATGGAACAGTAGTATTACAACACTCACAGTGCAACAGCTTTGGGATAACAACCTCCCATTATCTCAGTGTCATAAATAAAACAAGTCAATAATACATATCGATATGCAGTACTAGAGAACTTACAGGCACTTATCATGAGGCAATCTATGAAATCCCCTTGTGACCCTACTCCTTATGAGCCACGATCATTCTGAGCTCAAGATAATGCACTAGGACAAAAATATCTAGCATATATTCTTGAGTAAGACAACCTCTGCATCTGAAAGGTAAGTTTGCTCTGGTTGCAAAGGGTGGAACAGCTTTTTGGAACACGCACAATCAAGTTACTCCCTCCCCCTTCCAACAGATGGGCTGGAGAGTTGGACAGTCTGGCTTCCCTCATGCTGTAAAGTAATTAGACAAACAAATCTGGATCCTGTAAATAAGCATGTGCTTGAAATTAAGCATGCTTAAACAGTAACAGGATGAGAGCCTCAATTTCAAAATTTTAGCCAGTAGAGGAAGTCAGCTTACTATAGATGGCAATCTTTTCAAAAGTTGATATTACTATAGATGGTAATCTTTTCAAAAGTTGATATTCTTTTTCAAGGTCCCCACAGATACAGGGACAGCAAGGGGAGAGAGAAACTTGGGAAACAGAGACTGGCCAACAGTCCAATTTTTTTCACCTATTTCTTTACATGCAAACTGATATCTCAGGAGTGCTTAAGATGGCAAATAAGACCACAGCACCCTGGAAAATATTTTCCATTTTAGTACTTTGGCTAAGTTACGTGAAAAATGTGAGATGCAACAACTTCCAGAAGCCCAACCTCTAATTTATCCACTAGGTTAGAACTACTTCTCAATTCTTGGCAAACTGAATTGGTTGTTGAAAAGGACTACACAATGTTCCTCAAAGCTACATTTTAAAAAAACTTACAATTAAAGGCAGAATATACTCAGATACTAGCAGTGAAAAGGCAACCATAGAGGAAAGGCTCCATTTTAATGAAGTTCCTTTGTAACTTTATCTGAGATATCACATGGGAAGTTTCTTATCCTGCTTTTTTATACTCATCAACATTGCACAGGTCATCTGCAATTGACTTATCGGAGACTGAGCCAAGTTACCTTTCCAGAATTTGCCACCTCATCCACCAGCCACCCTCTGCACCCAGGAAAACAGACAATGAGACAAAGAGAGACCTGCAACCTTAGTAATAACTGAGAACTTCTATGGAAGTAGCAGCGCCAGCAAAAAGGAGATGACAGGAACATATGACTGGGGCCAACTTCTCCTTCAAACAGCAGGAAAAGTTTAGTTCATGGATACTGTGAAACTATAGCTGTTCACAAATACCCAGGAGATAGAAAGGGGGTATTACAGCTCCCATTCCTTGCTTTGCAGAACCAGGCAAGTACCACTGGCAGCATGAGCTACTGGAAACTTCCACACTGGAGTCCCAGAGAGAGGAAAAACTAAAACAGAAAGGAATTTCCCATGCAAGCTCTATCCCATGCAAGCATCATCCTCCTAAAATTTAGTAAATGTTCATGTAAATGAAACATCTAGAAGGATTAACGCCGCTGTTAATGACTTGGTGAAGAAAAGAAAAAAAAGGAAAAAAAAAAACAAAACAACCACTTTTCCCAGTTCCCAAACATTCTTTTCATCAGGTGAAAGGTTGGAGCCCCAAATTAGAGATTTTGGCTATTGTTGAAAAACATTTCTGCATCAGCACACCTCCTTCCCTAGGCCTCCTCCTTAAGAAACTACCTGAATCTTCACTCAAATGTAACATACAAACCCTAAAGAGATATTCTGAAAGTAAAGGGTTAGCCTAGAAAAGTTCTTTAAAAAATGAGAATCCCCACTTTTAGTGGGAAATACTTGGTTGTTTTAAACGCGGTGGCACAATTACCTCCTTACATCACTCTAATACAGGATTTCATTAACTGCTCAGATGCAAGCTAAGATTATTCTTCTCCCATGCCAAAATTCCAGTATGTGTATATTATTTGAACAGAAATACAATCTAAAGAGTGCATACATTAGTCTCCGTGTACAAAATTGATGCTTATCATCACTCCAACAAATGAGAAATTCAAAAACAAAAAATCAAAACTAAATGACTACTGACAAGACAGCTGGAGATAGCAACACAAAAAAGGAGCTAATCTGACAGAAGATATTCATATACCAAAACCAGCTTATTAATCAGAGTTGGTGCCTAAGATGATCTCTTTTTTTGAAAGAATGAAAAAATATCCCAACTCCCAAGATTTTCAGTTCATGAAAGAAATTCAAAAATAAGGAATTCATTATCCCATGTCTGGAATAAATAATGCTTTTCACTCTGAATATAAATATATTTCAAAAGAATTCAAAAATATTATGTATAGGAAGGGAAAGTTCCAAAAATACAGAAACTAAGACCAAAACCTGTCACTCTTTCCCAGGCAGCTATGCCCTCTGCATTTAAGGACTACAGTCCAGATACCAGGTCTTGAATTAGTATCAAGAGCTTATCCCTCAATAAAATAAAATAAAAGTTGCATTGGGTAGTCTCTTCAGCTTACTGCACCAGAGATATTTAAATATTAGAAGTCAGAAAATCCAGAAGGGGAGAAAGACATAAGCCAGCTTTTCACTACACATGTGCCTATGACAAAACAGAGATTCAGTGAGCATAATTAGGTTCTTTGGATTTTGGTCTAATACAGATAAAGTCAACAACAGACATCACTGACACTGTAGGATTACATTTACTACACTTGCAATAACCACTATTACACACTTAAAATGAAGTGTCACGTAAGTGTTAAACAGTCAAAAAATTGACAGATGTTACAATCTAGTTGCTTCTTTGTTGTTTTGAGGACTGTGTTTTCACTGCTATTTATTCTTCAGCATTACATCAGGAAAGACATACAGTGGAAAGAGCACTTTATTGCAGATTTATTAATATCTCATAGGAGGGTTCCTGCTGCTCACAGGAACTACATTCACTCTATACATCTCCAACTTTGCTCTCAACGTGTTCTGTATCAACCAGTTTATGCAAACATACATATTTTAAATGTATTTTTAATACTTTTTCTGTCTTACGATGATTCTTTTATTGGTCATTTATCACACCTTTACTTGAACAAACTGAACACGGTGGTGAAAGGACAGCTTCTGTTTTACCCCGAGAGCTCAAATTCCACAATGTCTGGAACTCATTATTTTCATCTCTGAAGAAAAATTAATTTGACAATGCTTAATATACTTAACGTTCTTGCCTTGGACTGAAAACATATGGTGGTTTTATGTATTATGATATGCCTTTGTTATCCATAGAGGAGCATTCACATCTCTCCACATACCTTCTAATGGCCAGTTTAAAGTTTTAAAAAGGCATGGAGAATCAAGACCCCTAACTATTGTGCAGAAACAGTGCTATGCATCCAGCAAATGCCAGCTGCTTTGAGCAATGGAAAGTTATAGTATATAAACACCTCAGTCTTTTTAAATCCCCTGACACATTAGGGCAGTTTCAAAATTCCCTGGAACATCACACTGGATCCTTGTTTTAAGAAAGTGCCTCCATTATTTGCTATTACAATGCAGATTATGTAGTTGAATGCAAAATTCCTTTAAAGCACACAATTGAAAAAAGGAATAAGACATACCAACTGCTTGATGCCTAACATTATTTTCTTTCCTGCCTACCAAAGAAAATCTGTTGTTATACATTCTTTGAAGAGTAACCTCTCAAAAGTTGACTTAAAAGTCATCATCCCAGAGCACTGTCTCAACTTTAAGACTCTGAGGTTTTTGTAACTGTACAGCAATAGATGTGATCAATCTGAGTACTGGCATACCTTAAAATGATACCTGCAATTTTGACTGTAACCTTCAGAATATGTGGCATGTGAAGCTTCAGGCTGTACAAGAGTAACTAAGGCCAAACCCCAGCTAACTCCTCATTTCTTATAAGATAAAAACACGTAGCTTCTAATCAACAGCATTCAACTATCACAGCGACAAGGGCTACAAAATTTTACTTCTCTGTGCTGAAGTCTAACCATTATCTAGAGCTTTTCCTCATCCCTTTAATAGCTTTTCTGGCCAAATATTTTGGTAAGGATTCCCATTTCTATAAGAGAATCTAATCAGATTTTACTGCACTCTAACAGAGCAAAACATAAAAACATTACAATAGAAACTCCTTAAAAGGGAATAATATTTTGCCATTCAAAAAGGCTCTGTTCTCCTTCACTATTTTTTAGAGGCTATTGTGATGGCTGCATTTTTACAGTGCTGGGTACCAAGACTGATGTGGCATTACACAGCATTGAGAATATGTGGCACTACAACTATTTTATCTGGGGAGTCACACAACCAGTAGGAAACCACTCCTGTACTGAATGATAACAGACTTTAAAGAAATTAGCTAGACTGGAATCTTAATATAGAAACAATAACTTCTGTGGGGGAAGTGGGAGGTCATTATTCTTTTTCATATTGCACTTTACCTAGGTTTAAGTTTTGATCACAAATTTACTAGTCTCCTGTTCTGTGGAGCATCAACTAATAAAGACAGGTTTGTATATTGTTACTATATCATGCAGTAGTTAGAAGCCAGGGGAAAAATTCAAACCAGGAAAAAAACTCAAGGAGGAAAGAGAAAGATAACATTTGTGTTTAACTATAAGAGAAAGAATGTCTGGTGTTGAAATCCTCATAAATAGTGCTTTTTGCAAAGAAATATGGCAGAATTCTAAGTGATTGAAGGTGGTATTTGCTACAGTAACAGATTAAAATACTGCAGATATTCTCATCTTTACTATCACAATTTTAGGCTGCAATGGAAAAATTAAGTTGTAAAAGTAGTTCTGTAGCTTTTGGCACTCAGAGCTAAAACAACAGCCTGAATTATACTAAAAACATAATAAGCAAATACATTGTAATGTTACTTCCATGGATACAATATCTGTACTCAATTCTTTAAGCTGTCCCTTACAGGCTTTCTTTGAGGTATGCAGTGGGGCGGATTTTTATCCTTTTTTTTTAAAAAAAAAAAAGTAAAAGTTTTACCTTTAAGTATTTTTCTTTAGGAGTAGATACTGCTCTTAACACATTTAAGTTACACTGAAGAGGAAAGGCACTCACCAAAGCAACAGGCAAATCACTAGAAATAAGTAAAAACACTCTAGGAAACCAAATACAAATTTGTTTTCAATAGAATCTTTAGCTTCTTACCATAGGAGCTGTTTGAACCTCCCATTCCTTTAATTGCAGAGGCTACTTAGGAAATTCTATGTCAGTCAGGCCCAACAGTGAAATACAACTATAGTAGTCCACTTTCAAAATTCTTGAAAACCCATTTAAAGATACCAGTAGGGGGTAAATTACAGCTGTATGCATTAGGAAGCTAATAATTCGAAAAAATGTACAGAGGCAATGAACCCTGAAGTTATCAAGCTCTGAAATTACTAGAAAAGTGTTTTGTATAGTTGGAAGTAACCAAATACAAAAAAGAGCTGTTGTAAAATGTAAGACTATAATCTAGTACACAACATAACATTAACATCTTAAGTATAAAAAAATCGCATAGATAAGCAATTTTTTATCATATATACTTTGTTGTATAGTTGTAGCAGAGAAACAGAACTAGCCTATACAACAGCAGATGTCAGAGTATCTTTTATTCACACTTTAACACCATTACTTGTATTTTGTCAATAATTGTCCCAAATTATAAATCTCACTGGACTCGAGCCTTCCACTTCAAGCATTTATTGTATAATAACTTTTCTAAACATCAGCACAAGGCAAGAACTACCAGTGAAAGTTTCTTAAGTGAAAGAACAGCTATAATGCTGTTATTTAAAGCAAGGTGAAAAGTAGTATTATACAGAAGCGGGAAGACTTGTCTCAACAACTCTGAACAGAAGACACACTGTATCATACTAATCTTGCTATATTATAAATAATGCCTTCATTGATTTGATGAAAAAAGTTACCCTTATCTCAGTTTATAAGCCACTGAAAAAAGTGAACTTGCACAACTTTCTGTGGAATTTCGGAGAGCTGTCAGGTAGTACAAAAACTCACTACAACCAGAGTACACTCCACCCACTGGATGCAGGATCCAAACAGGATTATCGGAAATTGCCCCTTGCAGTTGGAAATAACCGGAAATAAGGCCACTTCATCTCCTGAGCTCCCTATGCTTTCCAGATGAAAAAAAAACCCCCAAGAGTTGGCTGAACAAAGACAAGAAATAAGGAGAATCACGGAACTTGCAAGGAAGTAGCAGCACATGAGCTGAATGAGAGTGGATCACAAGCAGCAAGATATTTTAAAAAGAAATGTGTTAATGTTACAAAATTTATAAACATGTCCAAAATTAACAAAGCTTTTTCAGCTAAATTAAATATACATGTGCCAACTGCAACCTCTGAACTGAGAGTGAACAAAAAGACATAACGAGCTGAGTGAGGCAAAAGTCACAGGGAAACAATCAAACAACTACATAATGCAAAACTCTGGCAATACCTACACACTCCCCCACAAGACACAAATGAAAGCAGTGTTCACTTGGGCATTTTTATCTTTGAGGAAACCTGCTTTTAAAAGCAGGGTTTAATTTTTAATTTAATACCAGGAGATTAAGCACAGCTTGCCAGCAAGACACCTTGCCCAAAAATCTGGGCAGGGAACACACTCTTTCTAAATCCCAGCTAGAGCAAATTAAACTGAACTTCTCCAGGTGGGACAGGTGGAAGCACTACTATGCAGCACACCTGCTGCCCAACCTTTGAAAAGCAAAGTTCCACAATGGATTCCTAAGCAGCCCTTTTGTGCCAAAAGGCATAGTCTATGTATATAGACATGCATGAACTTTCAGCTTTTGTACAGGCAAAAGCTCATGCAGTATTTAGGTATCCCACTACAAAGAAAGTCACTTATCAAAAGAGGTCCCAGTTACATGACATGGTTGCTATGGGAATTATTTATCAAAATTATTAAAACAGAATTCATTGATATAAGTTGTATAAAATTCAAGTGCTTCAGTTGGATACCACCTTAAAATAACATCATCTTTCTGTAAGAGGAATAAAAATCTACTCTGAATAGATTTCAGTATCCCTTACAGATGTTATTCTCTGGATTCCTAAAATACAAAAACTTCTACTAAGATTAAAATTCTTGAAATCAAGTTTTGAGATAAAAAATTAATGTCTGAGGTATCACATATGCCACACCACCTATTACTTCAATTGAGCCACTTGAGAAGCATGTTTTGAATACTGCAGTATATGGAATACACAAGTGTTGACTTAAAATACCTGCTACTAAAAGTCTCCTTCAAGGTTGATATGGGCATAGACTACACCAGTCGGGCGGACAAGAGTCTGCCTCCATAAAAAGTCATTTCAAAATTCAGACTAAGAAAACTCCTTCCTTCTCCACCCGAAAAAAAACCCAAAACTTAATCAACTTGCAGGAACATCTTTTAAATCTTGAGGCAGATTTTGTTCCAAAGGTCAAAGAAACAAAGAACCACAGAGTTGGAAGGGACCTTCAAAGGTCATCTAATCCAACCCCCCTGCACTAAGCAGGGACAACCTGCAGTAGATCAGGGTGTTCAGAGCCTCATCAAGCCTGGCCTTGAATGTCTCCAGGAATGGGGTCTCCAACACCTCACTGGGGAACCTCTTCCACCACACTCATGGTGAAAATTTTTTTCCTAATGTCTAACCTAAACCTGCCCCGCTTTTTGTTTAAAACCACTGCCCTTCATCTTATCCCTACATGGACTTGCAAACAGTCCCTCCCCAGCTTTCCTGTAGGCCTACCTTCAGTGGTACTGACAAGCCACTATGAGGTCCCCCTGGAGCCTTCTCACCTCCAGGCTGAACAGCCCCAACTCTCCTAGCCTATCCTCATAGAAGAGAAGCTTCAACCACCTTGATCATCCTCATGGCCTTCCTCTGGATGCTCTCCAAGAGGTTCATGTCCTTCCAGTGATGAGGGCTCCAGAGGTTGACGCAGTCCTGCTGGTGTGGTGTCATGAGAACAGAGCAGAGAGGCAGAATTGCCTCTCTTGATCTGATGGCCAAGGCTCTTCTCATACAGCCCAGGATACAGTTGGCTTTCCAGGCTGCAAGCACACTGTTGACTCACATTCTCCTTTTTATCCATCAGTACCATCAAGTCCTTTTTCATAGAGCTGCTCTCTATCGCATCACCTCACAGACTGTATTGGTAATGAGAATTATCCCAGCCCAAGTGCAGTGTCCTCATTAAACTTCATCAGGTTCACGAGGGCTCACCTCTCCAGCCTGTCTAGGTCCCTCCAGATGGCATCCTGTGCCCCTGGCTAGTTAACTGCTCCACTCAGCTTGGTGCTATCAGCAAAATTGCTGAGGGTGCACGTAACTCCACAGTCTATACCATCTATGAAGATACTAACCAGCACAGGTCCCAGCTCACATCCATGAGGGACACCATTCCTCATTCCTCACTCCTCTCCATCTGGACATCAAGCCACTGACCACAACCCACTGGATGTGACCATTCAGCTAGTTCCTTATCCAAATGAAGAGTCCGCCCATCAATTCTGTATCTCTCCAACTTTGACACCATCCCACACAACATCATTCTCTCTAAGGTCTTGGAAAAGACCAAATAGACAGTGTTGGCTGGTCTACTCGGAGCTACCCTTGCTGCAGTAACAGCTTCACATCCACAGTTATAAGCCATTCCAAATCACAACTCTTGCTCAATAAAGAAAAGGCTCAAAGCACCAAAAAGCTACAAGATCCAGAAAGCAACAGCTCACCTGCCCTTAAGAGCTGCACAACCCTGCATATAATGACAAACAGTGCCTTAAAGTACACCTTAGTCTTAAATAAGAAGGGCAGGGGCACACACAATAGCCACTCTTTTTTTTTTTTTTCCAGTTAGCTATCAGAAAGCACATTCAGCTAGGCAGCAGGAGGTCAGAGCTAGAGGCCTATTCAGAATAGTCTAAGCCCCCATCCAAAAAAACTGTCCATCCATATATCTGTAAGAGGGGATTGTAACTGAGAACACTCTTCATCCCTTTCCTTTCAGTTCAGAAACACTGTCAGTCCCAACATGAAGCCACATATAGATTCCACCACTTGCCACTGAAAAAAGAAATCAAACCCATCCTAAGTGTGAAGTGTAGAAGTTCTCCCCAGTCTGGTGCAAGCTCCCCTCAAGTATCTTCCTGACTGGTTGCTTTTGCTGCTCTAAATGTCTCTTTTCTGTACTCTGCTGTATCTCCAGCTTTTTGAAAGAGTAAAGAATATGTAAGTGTCCTAACCACAAGCCAAAGTATCCAATACAAATCTACTCTGGAAAAAAACCCATAGTTTTTCCTTGTTTTTATAATGAGCCATGAAAAATGTCTTGGACAGTCAAAAATGTCTTTCAAGCAACACTATAGATACATCATCACCTATTAGCTCATAAAGTACTAGCTGATGTCTAATCACAGTCTCAATCAACTGAGGTTCTGAATTACTACTTCAGACTCCTTCTACATGTTAGTACAGTGCTAAACGCATCGCCCTCTTCCCAAACAACCAGAGACATAGCTATTTTGCAAATTAACAATAGGAATTCCAAATTTGAACAAAGGCAGGTATGAAAATATTTCCTGTGTGTGAAAAATATTCAAATCACTCTTTCTGCAAACACTCTCATTTAAATATATGTACCTAACGTTCAGATAGGCTAATAAAAGAGTTCACAAGCTCTTAAACAATGAACTGGCAGGTTTTATTCACAAGAATGTTCTGGAATATCTTTTGGTGGTTTTCCCCCCATTCTAAATGTTTAATGCATTCGTCATCCTCAAACTGTATAACAAGTAGCTTGAATATAAACAGCGTTCACAATGTGCTAGAAAGAGTGGGAAAGAGTAAGCACCACTACTCTTTTGCTAGAGTTCTGAAGAACACGTCAGTATGATCCTAACAGGCATCTGGAATAAAAATGCTTAGTTGTTGGTGTACATATGTAAATTTAGCAATACCTATCCTTTCAGACAGAAAATATATGCAGGACTCTACAAAGGAAAGTATAATTTTTCAATATAAGTTTCCACAGTGTTCTGAAAGCAGCCAGAGCAGCTTGGAAAGTAGCAAGAATATCACCCCATCAATAATACATCTAGTTAATCATATGGCTTTATTATCAAACTAAGCTGTTGCCACATAAAAGCATCAATTTTCCCTAAAAAGCTAGCTACGTTTGTATTGCATCTCAATTGCCAACCACACTGCTATGGCATCCCAAAACAGATACATTTGCCATTGCAGCAATGAACCACACACACCTCCAAGCCAAGAAGATTCAGTATCAGATGAGGAGGAGGAAAGGAAAAATGGTGAGAGCAAATATTCAGGAGATACCCCTTTCATCATAATCTAATAGCAGGAAAATTAAGATAATTTGTTTTCAGGACTCACTGCATAAGTGTTACTTTTCCTGTGTCACCTCTGAACAAGTACCTAACCTGGTTGAGACATCTACCTAACATACCACATTCACACATTACAAGAAAGCTTCTCAGGAGAAGAATTTTGAGGAGAATAACCATAAAGGCAGTTACAAAGAAAAAGGAGCGTGAAGGTAAAATCTACCTGAAGTAACCCATCTAGACATTATCTTTGCATTTTCCTGCTACTCCATGCATTACTAATCAGTGACCCACTGGAAACTTCAACACCCATTGAAATGCCTGGCAGGGTATTTGGCTTTCAACTCTTCTGCTCAGTTTATTCCCAACACAAGTATATTCATCAGGCTTAGAAACAACTCTTGAACAAGGGCAGCCACTCAGCAATGAAATGTAAATTACCGACATGTGCTAAAACCTGGACTTGCCACTGCTAATGAGCACATTAAATGGAAAAAAGCTCACTAGATATTACTGCAACCTTTTCACTTAACCCTGTGTGTACTGAAAGCCATAATTTACTATCAATTAAGAACCAATCTCTACACAGTGAAATGCTGTTCAGCAGGTGTACATTTCCTGCACAACTCTGATGTAAAAATTGTGATGGACAAATACATGAAACACCCTATCAGAAGTACATGCATACTTACAGCAATCTTATTTTTAATCTAAGTTTCATGAAACTGTCCAAGAGATCAGTAAAAAGTCACACACACATCCTGACATACATTAATTATGTTTACAAAATTAACAGTGTCAAATCTTAGGTGATCAAATAAGACATGATTTGCCATCAACAAGCCCAAAGGTTAGGAAGTTAACTTGTAGCAACTTTTCCTTTCTTATTATGCTCACAGCAGGGTGCAGACTCTGAGAAAAAAATCCCCACACAGCAGTGACCTGCCGAGTCAGGGAAAACAGCACTTCTGCCTCCACAGTATCTGTGCAATAAAAGCCTCACCAGATATACAGTCACTTCAAGTTTCAAAATTTTCAATACTTCAGTCTAGACATATTGCAAGAAGCAACTGGAAACTTATATGCTGGAGAAAGAGAGCCAATGTTTACTGAAAACCTTTCTTCCCACACCCTTAGTATTCTGAGGAATTAAGGGAATTGTTTAAAGATTATGTGGCTGTTAAAGTTCTTAATATGCTTCTATTACATAATATTTTTAATAAGCACATATCATAAAGAGAGAGCACACAGAACTGATTTTCAAAACCTCAGTCAGGTACCTAAATCAACCTAAATTAAGTACCTAAAACTATCCAGTAAGGTTTCTGTCAAATGCTAATTCAGCTATAAACAGGTTAAAAGGTCACCAACTTTAGTCGCTTATTTTTACCACTTATTTCCTATACCTCATTCCCAAGCTACCATTCCTTTGAGTCTGCCTCTACTTCAAGTCAGGCAGAAACTCCTTAACTTCATTCTGCTGGAACCATTTGTATCAGATCTAATAGGGGAGTTGGGAGCAGGAGGAAGATTAAACAAAGGTATTTTTAACAGAACAGGGCTAGGAAGTGACCATACATGCAGTTACTACAACACATCCAAGAAAGGCATTGAGTCCTCATAGGGACAGCCAGCCACAAACCACTGAGAGCAGTAATCTCTTCAAGTATCTTGGTCACAGAAGAATAGTTTGATCACAGGCTGGTAAATTCATCTTCAGGAGCTGAAGAAATGAGTTGGTATTCAGTGAGAGAGCAAAGAGCAAAAGCTAGATTCTCCACGAAACACATCACCTAGCAATTTTGTTATTTGTTTTCATTCAGATCTTCATTGTTGAAAACAATCTATCAAATATTTTAGCTATTTCACCCAAATGCATAGCAAATCAAGCAGGAATTGTACAGTCAACTCAATACTTTAAGTTATCAGTGTTATTGATCACTGTCCTCCACTCTGAAATAGAAATGAATGAAACATGCTGTGCAAAAATAAAAACCTTATTCGTAAGCTACCTTTCAAACAGAATTAATAATGAAGTGAAAAGGCAAATGCTTTCATAATAGTAACTAGGAAGCCTTTTAAAGTTCTAGGGAATCCTTTAAAATATTTGCAAAATGAACCACTAAACAATTAAGTTACAAATAATCTATTAAATTCCTCCTGGGGCCCATCATCCTGTTGCACTGGCTAAAGGCTTTCACTGGTGCAAACTGACAAAACAGGTAAATTACTATTATGTAGTGCTTGTGTTCACAGATTTTAGTTTGTTTAAGCTGAGAGGAAAGGCTGAGACTTAGAGAAGAGAAGGCTTAGGGGGATCTCATCAATGCACATAAATACCTGAAGGGAGAGTGTATAGAGGATAAAGTCAGCCTCTGCTCAATTCAGATTCCACAAATCCATTCTGCAGAACCAAACCCTCTAATAAGAGTGCCAAAGTGCTGCTGTTGAGAGGCATTTCATGGGAATATTAAATGACTTATGATAGTCCAGACAGGCAAAAAAACATATATACACATAAAATATACTCTAATATATTCTTTAATCACATGCACAGCTTTAAATCATTCTAGAACCCACAGTTCATCCTCTGAGAATCTCAAGTTGCCAGACATAACTACTTAAATCAAGAGGGTTTGTGTTTGCATTTTTCCTAAAAACTGTAGCCCATGTTAAATCTTTCAACCTAAGGCACTTTCAGAAATCATAGCTTAAAATGAAAATTTTAAAAATAAAGGCTTACTCTAAGCAAAAAACAAATATGAATAGGTCAAATCTGCCATGCCAGAGGAAGTTATCTAATCATGAAAAAAACATGCTAAGATTATGGAGTTTAGGTAAAGACCCCAAAGGAAGGTATTTTTGTCGCCAGTCACACAAATCTCTAACAAAACACCATTCTGTATCTTTAAATACATGCATATAGGTTATGTGCAATTATATCCCACACAAGACTTGTGGATATGCACCCTCAAGACATGGGTTTTGTTGGGGTTTTTTGATTTTTTTTTTTTAATTTGTTTAAGTTCAGACGTGAGCCTGCCCTTGAAAAAATATTCTAGCTGTATTTATAGCAGCTGCTGAAGATAAAAGATTTGGAAGTTGCAACAGAGTAGAACTGGTATTAATTTGTTCTACAGCACAGGAAATCTTCAACAGGACACTGATGATATAACCTAAGCCACCATATGCTTTTAACAACAGGCTATGATTCAGTTCATGCACTATTTGTCCCTCCCATGGATTTCACACAACCTCATACTGCAGATGATTTAGATTTTTTTTTTCTATTAAAAAAGTTTACTTGGTATTAAATATAAGAATGTAAGTGACATTCAGAACCTCAGCATAGTGAGAATGCACAAGCAGGCTCAGAGGTGGAGCTAAACTAGGGGGGTGAGCTGTCCAGAAGAGTTCATGGGCCAAAGTCTCCATCGTCCATCAGACAAAGCACCCTAAGCCATCACAGGCAGTGGCAGTAGGTGTGTTACCACTTAAGAAGCCATGCATGTGGGAACAGCATGAGAATCATAACAAACGCTTCTCAAAAACAATGTCTATTAAATCACGATAAAGGAACTTCACAATTCGCTTAAAAATGACAAATATGTGCACAACAATAGTAAGGAAATGCTGCTGCCATTAAGAGTTTACATTTCAAAAGATTACAATCCTGTAATTAGTTGTGCAAAGGGATACAGAACCACTTGCACAGTTCTTCCCAGGTCAGATGTGTGTCCACTTGCACAGTTGTTCACAGGTCAGATGTGTGTTCCCTTACAAAAGATGACAATGTTGTTCATCTTATTTTTTTCATCTCAAACTTAACACCTATTTACAAACACGTGACCAATTATTTACATATATCTTGTTTGCCCTTTTATTTCAGACAACACATTGTTGGGTTTTTTTCTTTAATTCTACCAAGAATGTTAATCTCGCTTCAAAGGTAACCCCATTCCCTTCTTCACTCAGGTAACGAAGTGAGGAAAGAACCGCTGAGGCCATGGGACAATTCCAAAGTATTCAACATTTGAAGAGATCCGACTCAACACTCCCACCCCCCACAACGGCTGCCCTGAGGGTTTGCAAGCAAGGAAAGGGAAATGGCAATTTCAAAAATGTGTATCTTTAAACAACAAGCCAAACAAAAGGTTCATCTTGGTCTCAAGGCTTTCTCTTGGCCAAATTTCAAAGGCCTGCTAACAGACAATAGAGGTGATAGAGCTTCTTACAAAGAGCCTGCATTAATTTTATATAATGGGAAGCATTAAGCAAGCTAACCCAAATACGGAGGTCAGTAGCAAAATTCCTCTAAAGCATGAAGGAACTAATTGCTCTTGCAGCTCCGCATAGCATCTGGCAAAGGATATTATAGCAGGTTTGGTTTTTGAGGCTTTTTTAAGTTGCAATAGATTTCAACTGTGCCTTAGGATTTATGTCAACACTGATCATGATGCAATTATTCCTCAAAGGAACTGCTTACATGCAAACATACTTGCACAAACTACAAGTAACAAGTTACACATGAAATTTTACAACTTCAATATACACATTGTTTTTATAAATCATTGCAAGAATTTCAGGTTGAACAGCTCAAATTTCTGAAATAAAATTAGAATGCAAAATATGATTCTAAGGAACTACATTTACTTGCATAAACGTATTTTGTAATTTTTCATAATAATGTTATTAACCTTATCTTAGAAGTTTTTAAATATCAACCTTTCAGAAAACAACCTTAGGGTTTAGAATTTTTTTGACAGATTCACAAGACATAAATGTCATTAATTCCTTCTGTCAGTCATCAACAGCAAACACAAATTATATACGTTAAAGGAAACTAAATACACCTACTTTCTTATTGGACCACAACAAACAACATACCAGATATCTACCTACTGACTGCGTTTTGGAAATGCTTTGGAACCAATGGATCATTTACTTGTGCTCGCTCTCATTCTAAAAGACAACAAAATTCAGTTTCTAAAGAAGGGGGAAAAAAACCAACCTAGTAACTTTCAACACTGTATCCATCAAATTCTTCACAAGAACTAGCCATAGCTGTGTGCTATTCTGTGAATAATTTTGGCAATAATGAACAAAAAGACATGCTTTTGTTCAAATCACACACAGTGGGATTACATGTGAACTGACACTCCATGTGTTAATGGAAGACAAAGCTTTGCTTTGAGCTCATTACAGCTCTTATGGACAGATTGGCAAGTTTAAGAAGTTTAGTGTATTGCTTTCAAATCTAGGTAGTTTGCTTTAAGAGTACAGAGACACAACCGTATATGAGCCCGGGTTTTCCAAGTTTCATTTAGTTCCTTTAGCACATAAGAACAAAATATTTTATGTGCAAAGGAAAGGGAGAAAGAAAGCAGAACAAGAACACACCTTTGGCAACTTCACAACAACACTGTAACATTTGTTACACAAGCTTTAATAAAGAAAAAACAACAGTAGGCAAGTTTTCCTCCCAAAGATAATACTCAGGATGTCTTGAAAAACTACAAGCACCCTTCAGTGATAAAACACAGATCGTTTCACCAGTTCTCAATAGGAGTTTGATACTCTAGAGCCATCAACATGAAGGAAAGCATGATTATGTCTACACTGAGACTTTAAATAGTGTTTTTCAGAAAGCAAAGCAGAACATTTTACTATATTTTTAGAGAACAAAACACATTTTTCTGAAACATAATTAAAAACTATTTTGAGAGTCCAGTCCCAATTGAACATGTTACTAGTTACCGAATTATCTCAGGAATTCACTGATTTCAGTGAACAGATGAGAAGTGGGAAGGGAGAGATCTACAGGAATGTTTGTACTTTCTCCATTTCTGCTTAATCCTGCCAAAACAATGTTCCAGATTGTCATGTCACCAATACTGTAATTTACATCATCAAATAATAGCCAGATTACTACGGAATGTGCCCAGTTTAGTGTAATAAATATCAAATTTCAAACTTTGGCAGCAAAACATACAGCAAAATAGCATGAAACACTTCTGTTTCATTAATGTTTTATTATTAAACAACCAGAAACTGACAAATAATGGCAGCTATTCTGCTGGTCCAATACAGTCAGAACACAGTTTAATTCGGCAGTCTTCCCTCTAAAACAACAATCTGGTACATGAGAGAAAATTATGACAAAAAAGCCGCTGACTGGCATGAAAGTAACATGTAGGAGATTACCCCAGATTTGGTAAATCCTGGCAAACATCAAGTGCTTAGAATTCCTTTCAACTTTAACATCATTACCACTCACCAAACAGCAGGATGCATTCAGCATCACACAGAACATGCAGTTGTTTTTATTAGAAGGCTTATCAAAAAGCAAAGCTACTGAGCAGGATAAAATTTTGAGATTTCGTTACAAATAATGTCCTTAGTGAGCACAAGGTATTCTCTATACACCAAAAACCTAAACAAATCATAAGACTCTATACTACAGGAACAAGAGCACTATCATTTTAAAGAACTGCACTCTTCATCCACATTTGCACCTTGAATCAATGTGTTAAAAACGTCTCTCTCCAAACCAGCTGCAAATTTGTCTTGGTGCTTGAAATGTAAGATTTTCTTTTTTTCAGCTATATGGTTCATTACAAAGATGGCAGATACAACAGCTTTTCACTGGAAATTTCAATGTCTGCTTATCCTTAGTGCAGCCAACATCTGATTTGGAGCAACTACACATACAGCACACACTCAAGACTTTACTCAAAAGTAGTCCATGTAACTTTCTCCTAGAACCTCTGAAATTTCTAAGAAGCTGCAAGAAAGCTTTGGAAAAAAAAATAAAATCCACTGAAAGGTCACATAACAGTTGCCATGATACACAGAAATCCCACTAAAGAGGTTGTGAATAATCATTTTTATAAACTAAAACATGAAAACAGCACCCATCCTCTTCACCCCCTCTTGGGTCCTTTCAGAAAAGCAGCCCCACAATATATGACCTCCAGCAGAGAAGCTAGTTTTTAAACAGCTTTTTATTACCATTCTGAAAGTGCAGTTCAGCACCTTCTCAGGGCTGCTGATACAGCTGTTCACCAGCTGAATCACCAAAGGATCACTTAAAAACAGAGACTTTTAACCTAGATCACTTTGGTGACCCATTTTTACAAAGCAGCCTCAAACTGTGTAGGCACAAGTGAAAATGCCACAAGGTTCTTACATATTTGGTTAAGTTATCAAAAACAAGCACCTCTTCTTTTTTCCCCTAAAGAAAACACAGGATGTGGTTACACTCTCAAAATGCAAGAAATCTACATATGCAATCAGTATAAACAATTCCCCTATCTTAAAGTATCTTCTAGATAGTGATCCCTCAGATAACTAGGAATGACTATATGCCACTTAGTGCATCATTCACAAACATGCAAACAGAAATAACTTACCAAACGTCTAGCAAATTCTTTATTTTCTGAAAGAAATCCATATCCTGGGTGTACCTTGAAAAAAAAAAAATGAGTTCAGAAGGCAACCACCACATCTGATAGCACTTTTTCAGACACTGAGGAAAGTGAAGTAGACCACTAAGCATTTAAATTAGCTCAATACCTTGAGAAACTGTCCTAATACACCAATTTGTCTGTCCTAAGGCAAGTTGTAATGACTGTAATAAACTGTCACTTCTGAAACACATATTTCTTACTTAACTAGGGAGAAAGGTGCCATTTACAGAGTAATGGACACAATCCCTTTAGTGTCTTGCCATCTCTTCTTAACTCCATTTTGTCACATTTAACTCATAGAGAAATTCTCCTCCCCCTCTACTCTGCCCTGGTGAGAACATATCTGGAATATTGTGTCAGTTCTGGGACCCTCAGTTCAGTAAGGATAGGGAACTGCTTGAGAGTCCAGTGCAGAGCTACAAAGATGATTAAGGGATGGGAGCATCTCTCTGAGGAAAGGCTGAGGAAGCTGGGTCTCTAGCTTGGAGGAGACTGAGGGGTGACCTCAATAATGTTTTTAAATAATGTGCCAGGAGGATGGAGCAAGGCTCTTCTCATTGACCTCCAAGGATAGCACATGGGCCAACAGGTACAAGCTGGAACATAGAAGGTTCCACAGAAATATGAGAAAAAAAACCTTTTTCACAGTGAGGGTGACAGAAGACTGGAACAGGCAGCCCAGAGAGGTTGTGGTGTCTCCTCTCTGGAGACATTCAAAACCGCTAGGACGCCTCTTCCTGTGTGACCTGGTCTAGGTGTTCCTGCTCTGACAGGGGGATTGGACTAGATGGATGACCTCTTGAGGTCCCTTCCAATCCCTGGCACTCTGTGATCACAGACTGACACATACATGTTCATACACACGTTCTCCTCAGTAACTACTTCTGTAAAGTACTTCTCAATCTAAAATATTTCTAGCACTTAATCACATCAATGGTCTTAAAGTCCACAGTCATAAGCCCATTACATCTATTGACACTTGTTGGAGAACATAGTTTACTGCTTCATCAGTCTAAGTTATGCACCTGTATCTGCCTAGTTTGCTATTAACAACCCAATATACACCTAGCACAATTACTTGAGAGGAGTGGAGGAAAGTTTTCATTTTACTTTTTCACAATTCACTTAAGATTCTTGATCCAATACACTCTGATAGACAAAGTAAAAACCACTTTATTTCTCTTCTTTTAAAGAGTCTAAACAACAGGGTTCCCTGCTCAGAAATGCAGTGGTAAGGAAATAATTTTTAATTCATCGGATAGCTTTTGGCCCCTAAATTATCTTAGGAAGAAAGATCATCTTGGAAAAAAATATCACTGATTCCAAATTGTTTCTGAGTAAATGGTGTTGCTTCTATATATCCAATTTTTATTTTAATAAACGTTCTGTGTACAGTAGTTCTGAGTAATACATTCACATCACTGACAGAACAAAGAACATTAGACATGTGAACACTGACTACACTACTGTTTTTTTCTTACCAATGCCTGTTAAGCTTTGAATGTCTGGACAATTTGATGGGCGAAAGGCAGAACAGACCATATTTAGCTATATAAGCCAAAGTGTACTTCATAAACATTCTGAAAAAATAAAAAAAAAAAAGTGGGACGTACCACTTACCTTCCTGTAAATAACATTTTTATGATTTAGGAAGTGGTTCAAACTAAGTTTAAGCAAAAGCCTTTTTAGACACGCTTTGTAAAACATTCAGAAAGCCATTATGGCATATAAAGGGTTAGTGCTCAAAACTAATTGGGATTTTTTTTTTCCCTCAGCAAATTTGGAAATGAACTGAAGCTGCTCCCTGGTGTGAAAGCTGAATCCAGCAGCCACCTGCAGGATCAGCGATCAGCACTGCCAGATGCTACAAAGCCTTTGATTTCCAGTAGCGATTTCGGACACATTTAACTCATGTGACATGAACTAACTGGAATAGCATATTCAATCACTTCCCCCACACACACACCTTGCAAAAAAAAAATACAAACTCTAGCTTTTCTGCTTTCTATATATGAAACAGCTGCAGCAGATAGACTCATTCAGACTCACAGCTTGGGCGCTGGTTTTCTTAATGACTTCCATGATGGCATCCATGTTGAGGTAGCTTTTGCTGGTGGGAGCTGGGCCAACACAGACAGCTTCATCCGCCATTTTCACGTGAACCTGAAGAGGCAATATTCTGCATTAACAGATGCTCCCAGCAAATATAATTACTATCACTCTGAAATACGCACACAAATCCGATTGCTTCAAAGACAATTTCCACCCCGTAAACACTCTAAAACACACAATGAAATTACCAACATTGACACACAAGAACCCACACAATAACATTAAATCTCATTTCATTTAACTTTGAGCTTTAGTCACTGTCAAAATGTGTCATTGTTCCAATATACTATTTTGAATTTGATTAAACAAAATCATGACAAATATAATTTCAGCTTCCTATACTGATCATCTATATGTAAATTCAGACTAAAAACTACTTTGTTACATGTAACTAGGGTAGCCTAATATCTTAATACTTAATAACAAACATTCATGACCAGTTCTAAGCAGGCTCCCCAGGAAGTTGGGGATAATTAGAGTGAATTGAATGAAGGGATGCAGTGAGTGTCCCTGCACAGCATCAGGTCAGCACCATGCACAAATTAAAGCCTATGACTAAAGAGTTCAATATCACCACACGTGAACCAGAAAATCTTGAGAATTATTTAAGCAGGCTCGTGTTTGATTCCTAATCCATTGTATCTTCATTTATATGCATTTGCCAAACATTTTTTAGTCAAATCTGAACTATATTAAAGGGATAAACATTTCCAACATTTTACAAGGAATAAATAAAATAGCTGGGTTTGAAGACAGAAGTCTACTTACTACTCATATGCAAACTTACCTTGAAGAAAGTTACTAAAGTTTAATTAGATTGGTCTTCAACAGCTCAGAATACTTTACTTTTAAAGATACAGAGACCCGAGAAACAAGACAATCAGCTTTTCCTCACTCTACTCTCCTTTTTCTAAGGGGAAAACATACCATTGCTTAAACTATGCAAAATTATATTAGATGTGTATCAGTAAGGGTTATTCATCCAGACAGTTTGACATTTACAACGTTTACCTATTTTAAAAGTTGGATCTACTAAATACTCGATACCATCTTCAACATTCAAAAGTGAAAATGTTAATCAAAATGAGCATTCCTTTAGAATATGAGTATTCAAATGTGAAATTTAAAGTATTCTTAGTTGTGAACATTTTGTTCTTTGAGAAAAGGAATTTGCATGCAGTATGAATACTGTCAAGTATGACAAATTACAAGTACTGTAGCCATTATATTCCGTTATCTAAAATAAATAAAAGGCCAAAATAAAAAATCAACTTGAAACAGTGACAAGTAGGAGTTAAACAGTATTTCTAATTACACAATAAGTTTTCTGTGAAGCATAACAGACGCAGAAGTAACTTATTAAGCATTTACTTGTTTCCTCCTTTTTACTCACATTTTTATAAGCTTTCCTAAAGTTAATTCTAACATCAACTGAGGAAAATTAACTTGTCACTTAGTCTCAAGTTCCCTTCTTGGGGCATCTATTGGATAGCTTCTGAATTTGCTCTTTATTTGAGTATGTGAGAGTTCACTGAGTTCTCCTGGAATTGCTACACATTTTGCATTTCAATTATTGTTTCTGTAAAGTCACAGTGCCTTTACCACTCCAGCATTTAGCCACACAGCAAAAACAACACAAAATTAAAAAAAAAAAATCACCCTAAGCACTCGAACAGACAATTGTGCAGCAGGATTTTAATGCTTTTTAGTAAGTACACCTCAACAACTTAAGTCAGTAATCTATTTTGATCAAATGCTATCAAGATTAGCCTGTCTGTCATCCTTCCTGAAGCCCTAAGTACAATAAACAGCATAGCCCTTGGATACCCTTATGTGCATGATTGATTTATATGCTTAAAGTTGTTTGTTTTGAATTCCAACCTCGTTTACATGTCTAAACAAAGCTATTTAAGCTTAGAATAGTTAAGCATGTATGTTTTACAAAACTAAAAGCTTCCTTATAGAAAAGGACTAAAGACATCTGTTTAGGTATTGAGAGAAAAAACACATGCCCACATACTTCTCACACTGCGACACCAACCATCTTACAAGTACCAAAAGCAGCCATAAAATACACTGCAAAATCATTAGTTTTATACATTTTAACAGTCTCCTGCACTTTTCCCTATCATTCCATCTCTCACCTTCTGAAACGTTACTTCATTGTTACTTCAGTTCCACAGAGTTTAGACTCTTCCCTACACATACTCCCCTACAATCTGGCAGATTTGTTTCTCCCCATTCACCTTACTGAAAGTTGTTGGTGCTTTCTCTAGTTCAGTGCCAGTTCTGCCTTGCACAAACCCCAATAATGCCACATGTGGATATAACATGTAATACAGTACCCCGATCACATTCGTGTTACCTGATCCAGAGCCACGGAGCACTAAGAAAATTTCTCAAGGGCAAGAAAGAAGTCACCATTCCTCCCCAATAGTTCAAAACATCCAGATTTTTAGGTTTCAGTGACAGTGCTTTGATCTACAGATCCTTCTCCTATCTACTTCTTCATAAATTACTAAATCAGTCCACATGTAAATGGGAAATATAAACATGTTTCTTTTAAGTAATTGTCCTGACAATTCCCCTGTAGTTCATGAAGAATACTCCAAATACCATGAACCAAATACAATACAGAATTCATCGTATAATACATAGAAACACAGTTACACTGAATCTGTAATTACCAGCAAAGTTTACCACAAAAGTCATCATTTGAATCTACACCACTAAGCATCACATAATACATACTACAATACTGCAAACCTTTTCCTCTGCAAAAGCTGACTTATAATACGGCATTTCTAGACAGACCAAAGAATACAGAAGCCCTCTTTCATCAAGTACTACAAGTTTCAAATATACTTATTTTCAAATTCAAGGGTTGACTGAAGTGCTTGACTTGAAAATCACACAATCATAGGTATTCAAAACTTGTCCTTAAGTTGCTACAGGTAAAACTTGTGATGTGCAATTTTTCCTTTTACTGTTTTAATTTACAAAACCAATGTCAACAAAACGAAGAAGCAAGTCCTGGGAGGGTTGTGAAGAAATGCATTTCCTTCATAAATGTCAGAATTGACCCTGCAAGCTCAAGCATGAATGGATAACAACAAAGACTGCAAAAGCAGACAAACCTTGAAGTGCTAAATGGCTGATACTCCAAGTTTTAATCATATTGGACTACCTGTGCCTCAAAAGATGTTTCAAGCAGTTAAAAAGACCTGTCACATCAAAGAACACAAGCAACTAGAAATCACGAGAAGACATTTTAGTGTAAATGGAGCTTAATTTCTGTAAAAGTTGTATATCTGAAGTAGCATATTTCATAAGGGGTAATTATATTGCAGCAAAACCAGACATAGGACAAGGCGTCCACCAAAACCTACTGCATGATCATTTCATAGAACCTCCATCTAATTTGAAAACTACAGACTATATTTAGTTACCCAGATACATTCACGATAAGGCACCAAAACCAGTAAAAACATCACAGATATTTATGCAAGAACAGCTTTGTGCTTCTTCACCACTTTTCCAGTAAATAGGCATGGAAAGCAAGAAGTCCATCAGGCTGACTGGCCAGCCATTTTTGGCCTGGACTGGTTCCAAGCACTGCTCCAGGCTGCAGCAGCTCTAAGGGTAGAGAAAGCAGTAAAGGGTAGCAACAACAGCAGTGATTGGCTTTGCACATCCTTTTCCTATGCTATGTTTCAGTTTTACAAAAGGATTTATAAGGCAGATTTGGTGTCAGGGCTTGGCATCATAACCCAGAGGAAAAATACACCCATAATCCAAAATTTTGGATGTAAGCACCAATATCCACCTTGTTGGGGATTAACTCTATTTAAAAGGGCTGCACTGAATCAGAGCTACATAAGAGCCCAAATTACCTAGATTATGTTAGCTCTCCTTTACCCCAGAGGGTGGCACATGTACCCACTTGACAGCAGCATGCTCTTCTGCCCAACCATATTCTGAATTTACTGAATTATCCCTTTAATCAAATCTGTGTCTCAAAGAATTTCCGAAAGGGCAAAATGAATAGCCCACTACCCAAAATACACATAGCACTCACAGATATGTTCTGTTTAGCACAGCATAATCAAGGTAGCCTGCTCTAGGGATCATTCAGCTGCTGCCCATTGCTAGCTGAGATCTGTATTATAAACAAGTCACATTTCCACAAGGATGCTCCTCAGCATTAAACATTGGAAGGTCTTCTTACTATGGAAACGGACTGCATGAATGTAAGACAAGACATTTTAAGGCAAAAAAACTAGAACATTTACTTCCAGTGCACGTGCAATCTACTAAAAAGACATCAGAACAATTTACAGGTACAAAATATTAAAATTACTCTGTGACTCCCACGTTTATTAGCTTCTTATGCATCTGATTCACAACAGTGCTCTTCTTCCAAATTTGCTTTATAGTGATTTACATCTACTAATTCAAAAAAAATAAAGACCAATTGTCATGATAGCCACAAGGAACAAAAACATACATTTCCATCTGTTTCTTAACAGAGAGCTTAACAACACCCACCTAGTTTCCACTTTATGTACTTCAGCAGTTTCTGATGTTTATCATGTGACAGATGCCATTTACTTCAGTAAATACAGTAATACACACACACCCTCACTCTCCCCACTCCTCCATCTCAGAGGAGGTAAAAGTCTAGGATTCCTCAGCATTCCAATTTTCCAGAGTTGGAGACCTGTGCATGAGTAGGGTGACAACACAAGTTTACCTTTAGGCAGCAGGGCCCATTACACTGAGCTGGAAGATGCATTTTCCCCCCATTTCTTCCATACTGTTTCAGAGTTTATAAAGAGAGACACCTGTACGTTCATATATGGTTTTAATCAAACCTAAAAGCTTAAGAAAGCCCCCACGAAGAGAACACTTCTGTTTGGCACACTAGATAGGATCTCAAGTATTGTTTAGACAAAGAAACCTAATCAAACAAGTCATTCCTCTTTTTTAGCTCAAATCAATATTACACATTGGAACAACATCCGCTGGTCTAAGTAGATTCACTTAATTGGCCCAAACTGCATAATACTGCTCAGCAAGACAAATCACAATTAGCTCAACCCATAAAACAGAACTAATGAGTAAATCCTTTGTAAGGTATCTTAAAAACCAACCACATCAAATCTTGCCAGCACTGCTGCCAAAAGAGACAGACAAAACAAAACAAAGCTTGTGGCATTGAACAGCCCTCAATTTAAAAAAAAAGGATATTGCAAAAAAGGTTCAAATTTACTGCTTTAACAAAAACGCGTCTTTCATCTCACTTCAGTGTCTTTAGCAGCTCCATGTTAAAATACATGCACCAATAATACAGTAAATGGGCACACATAGCAAACAGTTTTCTTACAGCCTTTGAAGTGCTATCTGCAAATACTGCCACCTGATTACAGCATTTATCCCTAAATGAAATAATGGAAATACTTCTAAACCACCATGAAAAGTGGAACTATGAAAGCCATAAATAGCACAATCATCCCACATTTTACACATATATTTATACTCAGCATTTCAAAAGCCTAAATAAAAATTTATGCAAATAAAAATGCCAACCTATGGAGTCAGTATAAGCTGATTTCTCTACAAGTCTCCTTCAAAGCTTGTATTTTTATTTTGATGGCCTACAAATAGTTCTATGAAGACTGAGATAAAACAATTCTTCACTGGCCTTCATACTATTGACTTATAGTCCTCTCCTGTAAGTCTACAATGATTCTCAAACAGCCCATCCATCAGCATTCGCAGGATTCCGGCTTAGTAGACACCAGTCAAGGAAAGCAACCCTTCCTCTACTCCCCCTTCCTGTCCTTCAGCAGTTTGCCAGACAGTTGAAACTTGAAGATAGCAATAGTCCCTCAATTTAAGTGGCCTCAAAAATCCAGATTTCAATGGAAGGATCTCTGCTGAAATTAACATTTTTTAAAAAGAGAAAAACACCAACCAGGCAAGGAAGACTGCATTTTTAATCAAGGCTAAGAGAATACAAAGGTTTTCATCGGAACACATTCTCTCTCACAAACATTTATCTATTTTATCACCTGAAAAAAAAGAAAAATTAATCTCAAAATTCTCTCTCCCACAAATGAAGCTCTTAAATTTTGTTGTCTGCTAAAAAGGCATACAACATTCCATTTCCTCATCAACAGGAAAGGATCCTCCCATTGTATGTAGAGGCCAAATGAGCAGCACTGTGAAAAAAAAAATAAAACATGCCATAGGTGTCACACAGCACTATTCTGAAACCAAGTTCTGTTTGCTGGGATAAGCATGGAAACCTCACCAGAGTCCTGAAGACATTACAGATAAGAGTATATACGATAGTCCTCCAGAATACCTTTGGTTCACTAAACCTTTTCCTTCAATGTTTATCCATTGGCATCTAACTCTAAAATACTGATGGGAAAAAAGGCTTCTCCCTCATATCGCAAATTGAGGGAATATCATTGAAAATGCTGTGCTCTACTCTCCAAACTAAGAAAGACCAGGAACTATTAACTCAGTGCTTAATACAAGCTTAAAACTACGGAACTGAAGTTTAGCCAGATCTGAGTAGTCAAATGTAAGGAAGACCATATAATTATAGGGCAACTACAACAGGGTGGTGAGTTTTGGTTGACACCTTGAAAACTGAAGTATGACATTTGCTTCTATAGTTGGACCTTTTCTAGAAAAGCTTACCTGGACAGGTTATCTATTCAGAACTCGACTGTTCTTAAACCATGACTTTTTTTACCCTATCTAGTCTGTACACAGATAACCAGTCCATAAAATGTTATTTAACTTCTTTTCAAGTTCAAGCAGTTTTTCTTTTGGGAGTTGAAACCTACTAGTCCGTCACAGTTTAAGAGTTTAAGGCGACTAAGAACAACTCATTTGCTATTGAAAATTCAGCAGTATCAAACAGTTGGTTTGCATCACCACCTTTCATGTGTTTCAGTCAACACCAACCATGAACCTTTCTTGGCTAGAAAAACTGAAAAAAACAGAAGTGAAAAAAAAGTTGATCAATTGTCATCTTGTTAACTAATCTACCTTAGGATGAACTGCACAATTAACAGGTAGTTGAATCGGGGGGGAAAAACCATGATATCCCTTCCACTCCAACTCATTGCATCAATAGCTCTCTCAATCTTGAGGGAAAATAACCCTTATCTCCTTCTACTCATGCTATTCCTTTGATAGTATGAGGCAGCTACTGAGTTTCTTCACCCAAGTGAAGATTAGAAGCAGCACAGCCACTCAAAACAACCTCTGCTGATTTCTGGAGTACTGAAGAAACAGTCTGCAAAGCAGAAACTGCACTCATACACAACTCGGCAGACAATTTAACTGTGGAACAATCTGTAGAGCAAGTCTCTGGGAGAAACTGAAGAATTTCACTTCAGAGCATACACTAACTTAGGAAGAACACTTAATTAATGTATCTGTTTAACAAAGAAAGGGTCTCCTTCTGTTGTAATAGTTGAAGAATTCATCATATTTGGGAAATGTCCACTAGGCTCTGTGTAGATACTAGAGTTTCATCTCTGCAACGTTATTTGATTCTGAACTTTGTTTTAAAAAAAGAACGAAGATTTTTGTGATGTTAACTAAACAGTAGTGCCTTACAGTGGTTTTTTTAGTAGTCTTCTCTGCATTTCAAACACATCTGCACCCACGTCAGCCTTTCCCTAATGGAATCTCAGCTTTCTAAGCACATTAGCAAAGCAATAGGACAGATCTTTCTCATGCTGTTTCTTTTTCCTGGCTCTCCCAAAAACAAGCTCAGCGTGGAATGCATTTGATGCACGTTTCTTTGTTTGGTTTTCTAAATGGGTAAGACATGTGGGAGATGGAAAACTAGTAGATAGATAGGTCTAGAAAATAGTATCACATTGTAGCAAAGGCAGCCAACAGCTACAGAACTTCATATTATAGAAGTTTAGCTCTTAATTGAGCTAGACAGCCCAGAAGACATATGGGATCCAGAAAAAGCAGCTTAAACTCAGACAGAACACAACATATAGTTGGTGGCATGCTTCTATCTAGCATTTTGAGCTTAATTCAGAGTTAGCTTTTCAGATGGATGAATTGAGTACATAACCATTCAGACAAGGCTCCTGTCTAATCTTCAAATCTGCCTGTCTACAAATGACAGACTGTAGAAATTGCTACCAGCATCCAAAATGCAAGATATGGTGCCTACAGTAAATCAAGTTCTTCGTGATGTGAACTAATTTCTGGCCCAAAATGGATCATATATTGAGACATGAATGAAATTTCACAACATTTATGCAAATACATGTTGCCATTCAAAGGATGATTCCATCCCTCACTCTCCTCCATATTCAGCTCTAGCAATTACAACACTGCTGAGACAGATCAATAAAATGAACATGCCCAGTGGAAAAGTAATCTAAGGGGAGGGAAAATTAACCTTCCTGCCAGTTCAGCAAATTAAACCATCTCCCAAATCACACTATCATGAATGAGAAAAGACAGAAGAGCATAAATAGCTCTTTCAGAAATTTTGCAGACTTAGAAAAATCAGACGTAAGATCAAAAATGTTGACTATTTCTGAAAAGGACATTTCCAAAATAACACAGAATACTTGGAAGACAAACTTTCAGTGTAGGCTTTCTGAGACATGGAAAGTTTTCCTCATGTCTATGCAATATACATGTATCATAGAAAATACAGATGTATATAGATGCATAAGTAAATACAAATGTAAAAGTACATACACACCTTAACCAATTTCAGGTACCTAATGAGTAGGGTTTTTTCCACTAAGGTAAAGTACTAAAAGTAGTATCTATAACAAACCACAAACAGTCATGAAGCCTCAAAAATTATCATAATTTTGCACAGACTTGGTTTTAGGAGGAATGGCATCTTTAACTCTTAAAAATACTGCATTAAATATCCACTTTATTACATAACATTCACAAAAGTAGAGCATATTTCCTTCAAAATTACACTAACATGAACATTCAGGTTTCTTTAAAATTGTGCTTTGTTACTCCTTCAATAAAATTCTACCAAAAAATTGCTTTTCTGATCTATTACATTAGACAATTTTGAAGACAGTCTTCATAAAGCCCCTCCTATGTTTCCTACCCTCAAAAGTCTGATTTTTGAGAGACAAGTGAGTTTTGAGATTCCAAGAGGCAGACATCAAGATAAAGACAATAGAAACTGTGTAACAGAGAAAAAAAGCACAAAACTTATTTGCTGTGGGAACTCACAAAACACAGTAAGCCAGAAATCTCATGAAATCTACCTTGTTAAGCAACTTATCAGAATAGAATTTCTTTTTTTTAAAAAACGTTATTTTTAGCAAGAAATCATCCCTGCCCATGCCAGAAATGTAATTACTTCCATGCCTTGTCTGACAGCCTGTGACAACTTAGTAAGAAGTACAGAGCAGCACTGGTTTTAAAGCACAGGCAACACATCACAATCTGCTAGCACAAACTTGAATTACTATAGAGCCAGTCGTCAGCATGCGCAACCCTGTATTTAAAGAAATTTTAAGCAGATTTTGCACAGTACTAGATACGAACAATCACAGAAGATCCCTAAGTCAAGTGCATAAAGAATTACGTGGGAGAAAATATTCCACAAAGGAAGATCGTACTAAGTAACAACCAGAGCCAAAGCCCTCCAAAGAAAAAAAAAAAAAAAAGACAAAAAAATACATCAGGAGAACTAAGTTACAGGATTAAGCATTCCAGAGTTATGCTGCAGGTCAAGAAAATTTTAGCTGCACAGAAAATCTTAAATCTCCTAATACTGAAGAAAAAAGTATTTTTCAGTTTCATATTACCGTGCAATGCTTTTTGAAACTTATTTAACATCATTCATGAGTTCACTGCACTCACCTCTATACTTAAACACATTTTGTGTTTAAGTATATTCTACAATGCTGAACATATTACCTATACATCAAGTGAAGTGCATATCTGCTGTTACACTGTACATCCATACACATGAGAACAACTTTTCACATTTTTAAAAAAGGTACAAACTTGTGCATTCCTCACCTTATATACAGAAAATATTCATAAGTCTAAGAGTTTAGCTCAACCTCATGTACTGCTTTACATGATACTGGAGTAAACAGTCTTGTTTTTAAAAAAACCTACAATTAAAAAAATATTTCAAAAAGTGCACGGAATCTGCATAGCACAGCAACACACACACTCACACAACAGTTCCTCCTAAATCCTCTTTCCTGTTAGTGTTTAGGTTTGGGTATTTTTCCCCCTCAAACTTGCTAAATAAAGTCGTATTTCCTGCTGACAGCAGATGATTGGTTTACCTATAACTCCAGGGGGGTTCAACTATCCCTCCTTCAAGAAGCTTTGACAGTTTAACCCGCTGAGCTTACCACACCCAAGGGTCTTTACATGCAGTTTTACTTCTGCTGCTGCTGACCACTAATACTGACTCCATAGATAATGGATTTCAATAACAACCTCTTACAGGTTAACCCTTTGGGTACTAGCCATGATACTGCTTTAAGTTAATACATGAAGGTCACAGTTTGGTACAAAGTTTCAGTAAATTTGGTGGTGCTTACAACTGCAGGAAAAATGCACACACCACTCTCCTGTGCAGGAGCCCTGGGGTAAGTTTACCTACAAATATAATTCATTCGGTTTATGAATTTAAGCAACTTACTTTAAGCGAGTGCAGTTTATTAGTCCTATTTCCTCTAAACACATTTTTTCCAGCAAAACTGCTAATTTCATGATGGATATAAAATGGCTGCCTCTAACCATGCTGGGCACAGAATGTGTCTACCTGGCATATAAAGAATGCATGCACTACAGTTCAGGGTTGGTTGTTTGGCGTTTTTTCCTTGCAAGGTTTGGGGCATCCTGAGAGTGGAAAAGAGGAAGAAGCTAGGTTGCTAACGTAAAATTTATTTTTAGTATTTCACTAAGTTATTAAAAGTTTAAAGATCAACATCAAGTTGAAAGCAGGAAATAATCAACATTGGCTGAAAGTAAGCATTTAACGAAGTAGAAGCAACCCAGAGAGGAGATGCACATACTTAAATGCATTTTTCAGAGTAAGTATACAATTAACACAGCACTTGAAAGCACATATTCACTTCAAAAACAGAAGGGAAAAGAGGTTCTTTGTTAAAAAGCTGGTATTAACTTTTCCAGCAAAACCATCTATTTGTTGGATTTCCTTTTATTTTTTGTTAAAGTACACAATCTGACAGACACTCTACAGAGTAATAAAGAAGCAGCATGGGAGCCTTTTAATATATTTCTTGATTAACTCATTGCCTGTCCAGTTCTCATACAGACATGTGCTCACATGTCATAATCGTCATAACTCCCATCATCCCCACAGTTAACACACAAGCTCCTTGATTAGTGCACAGCTCCCAGACGAGCCATTGCTAATGCTAAGTAATTCCCTTCGGCCTCCTGCAACTATACCACAGGCTCTCCAATTAAATATAATGTCTCTGATGAGCCATATTAATATGAACAAATTCCTGACAGGGATTCTAGCCCACTCACTTTCACCAAAGAAGCAACTGAAATAAAGAGAAGAAAGCTGTACACATAAAAATTAGCTGAAAGAATAGGTCTGTCATGAGGTTTTAATTATTAAATTTTGCTGACACAGGTATGTTATTCTTATAAGTATCTGGGAGACAGGCATATTAATACAACTTTACTGATAAAGAACAGTGAGCGAATTACCATTTTAATAACTGAAAATCAGGAATGTAAAACAGATAGTTTTTCAATCAGTTAATTACAATTAGCAATATCTAATCACATGTAATGAAATTAACTACAGAAGCCTTCAGTTCATTTGCTGTTGGTATGGCAATTATACTCAGCTGGTCATTAAGCATCATTGAAACGCTGGCATAGCCATGCACACCTACACAAAAGGAGGTTTTTTTCAGGTTATAAAAATATTTAAGTAATGAACCATATATGGTATTTTAAAAAATTTGCACCAAGAAACCATCATGGTTATTAACCTGCTGCAGTATCAGATTATATTGCAATGACCACATTATTTTAAAATATTTACATACGTACCAAGCAACATTAAAATTATATAGAGGAGTCCTAGTCATGAATCAAATACAATACAGCCAAACTATGGTAATTTTGCCCACTTAAAACGAGAAGTCATTGAAAAATTCAGCCTTTCCAGAGTACACTGGGATTCCTTAACATCATTTAACTCAAAATTGCTGCCATTAGCTGGAAATTCATTACCCAGATTTTATTTAAAACCTTAAGGAGTTCCCAGTCCTCAGAACAGAAAGACTGATGTCCTTAACCCTAGTGCTGACCCTCTCACTACACTAGATATCAACAAAGGACATGTAAATAGACTGTAGCACAAGTATCCTTTAGTAGTTGAAAATACTGCTTGCAACTGCACAAATGGTAAGATATTCAAATAACCCCCATGAAATGTTGATAAGCTCTTCCCCAAGGTCCTTGCACCTTCATCCTTACACTAATGCACTTCATCTTCATTTACCTGATCATTAGTTTCCAGTTTGTTCAGCTGGAAACCAACACACACTAATTACTTTGACATCACAAAGTCCTATCTGTCTTCGCCACCTCCCCAGACACCAGGGAGAAATTATCAAGGGTAGGCATGATAATATCCTGATAAATGATGATTCACATCACCTCACTGTCAATCATCCAGAAGTGCTCACGCAAGATACCACTCAATCTCATTACTGAATCCCAGGGCTAAGAGTACAATACACACCAGGAGTCATATTTCAAACAGCAGGCCACCAGGGTAAGATGCAGCTCTCAGAGATTTGCCACAAATTTTGTTGTCTTTTTGTTTTAGCACGGTAAATGTCAAATAGTCATATTTTACCACTGGCAGAAAAGGACATGCTGAAAGCAAGGCAATTAGTCTTGAGGGTTCAAGTGAGAAAAAAGCTCTAGGTTCTTTGTAGGGGAGGAGAAGGACAGGTAAATTTCAGTAATTTAAAAAGAAAATTAATAAACTAGTCTAAAGTTTCAAAGTCCAGTTTCATGATTTAAGCGTTCTTCCTGGGGGAACAGTATAAATTCATTCATAACTCTAAAAGCCTTAACAGTAGCTTTGAAACTTGTCATAGGCAAAGTTTGGTCATTCTATGACACAAAGCAGATAGTCATAAAAACAATGTTCCTGCTTCAATAAAGCACCCTTCTGAAAATATGTAACAAAAAACACAATACCACCAGACAATGCAACTACATAAGAACTTGGTAAGATTTTCTTCCTAGAGAAAATCACCTCTTTCCCCACTTCATCATCCTTCCAGCTCTCTCAGTCCAATTAAACGCATATGTAAAGCTTTCTCCATTGAATCATAGAAGTTAAGCCTGAAGGTACCTTCAAAAGTCATCCAGTCCAGCCCTCCCTGCAGTGAGGAGGGACATCTTTCACTAGATCAGGCTGCTCAGAGATTCAAAAAGCTTGGCCTTGAATGTTGCCAGGAATGGGGCCTCCACTATCTCTCTGGGTAACTTGTTCCAGTGCCTCACCACTCTCATGGTGAAGAATTTCTTCCTAATGTCCTATCTATACCTGTCCTGCTCTAATCCGGAACCGCTGCACCTTGATACATGCCCGGGCAAATAGCCCTCCCCAGCTTTCTTGTAGGCCCCCTTCAGGTACTGATAGGCAGCTACAAAATCTCTCCAGAGCCCTCTCTTTCCCAGGCTGAACAGCCCCAACTCCCTCAGCCTGTGCTCATAGCAGAGATAAATGCCCTGGACTTGCTGCTTAGTGCAACATCTAGGGGTTGTACTTTTTGCTATGGAATGGGAAGGAAACAACATTCAATACTATCTCATAGGTTTGTAACAGTCTTTATCTTGCCCAGGGTAGACCATCCATCATTAGTAAGCTCACAGAATAACACCATACATTAAGCAGTATCACCAATTACTTATGGAATGGATGAGGGAGAAAAGAGAATAAGATTTAAAAGAATACGGGAGAGGAAGTGAGAGGGAATGCCACAACCATGTTTGGTTCTGCTAATCACTGTCAGAACAAAAGCAGTCAATAGTAAGGACAAAAATTGAGCAGAATGCACTACAGAAGCAAACAAACAGAAGACACAAACAGAGCAAAAGAATGAAGTACTAAGATGCACTTTCTACCATTCCACTGCATTTTTCTGGCTGAAGACACTTTCAATACTTAAGACAAGCAAGAGCAGAAAAGTGCTCCGTTGCAAGTACAGATGCTGCTGCTACAGGCACACTGGTACAGCATCGAGCCCACATGACTGAGCCTGAACTTGGCAGGAACCCTCATGTACACTTTCTTGCACCTCCACTGCCCCAGACTGTTTGAAATATGATCATAGGCTCACAATGAAACCCTTGTCCCATTTCAGAGTACTGTGGAGCTAACACAGGACAGGCAGCAACTTACAGGCTCTTGTTCAGATGTTAGCATAACATTTTTCAAGGAGAAACTCTGAGGACAAGTTCTAAAATATATGCAAATGCAAATACAAAACCCCTGAATAAAGTCCTTGAGGTGTGGCTGCACTACATACCTGACACACAGACTATTCAAAGTCTACCTTCCAGGGCAGCTGAGGATCAATAAAGTGCCAAAGCCAAAAGCTCTTCACAAGCTTCCTGTAAAAACACTGTCCTTAATAAAAGGCAGGTCCCAGTTTACACACACACATATTTCTCACTCCCAAGACTATGACCAACATCCCTCACCTCTTCAGCACAATTTACATTAAAGTTGGTTTATCTTAGAACAGTTTTGTCCACAACAGTTAAACACCACCACATTCTTGGACAACAGAATTTGATCAATTTTTATCCTCGAAACAAAAAAAAACAATCTATGATCCCTAGCCCCACAGAATTACAAGTAGAAACAGGAAAATACTTTTATTACACTGAATGTGATCTCAGTACTTTCCTTCCTAGATACAGAGAAAAAATTGCTAGGAAGGAAAAAGTAACCAAAATGGCTATTTTAGCCTGTAGAAATGCAGCTCTTCAGACAGAAAGGAAGCAAGCAGCCCAGAGCAGTAAATACCACTCCAAACAAGCTTCAAAGCTACAAAATTTTAGAACTTATTGAATTATGAACTTCATATGGAAGCATGTTAGTTTTCATTTTAACTTCAAAACAAACAGCTACCTCATATCAGACTTAATGCACCACTGATTTCTTAAAAGAGAGTACTATATGATTATTTGCATCCAAACAGGGCCACTGTCACCTTAACTGCTTGAAGTCACACCACTCACAAATTTCTTCTGAAGAATATTAGTGCAGACAATACACAGACATGTATGCCTGCCTACAAAATGTATTTAGAATGACAGTATGCTAGATTTACTTCCAGAATTCTGCAGGCAAAAAATTGTAATAGTGATTGTATGCTTTAGTTCTGCTGATAGAACTATGACATTTTTAAGTTGAACACTGTCTTAAAAAAGAGTATCTTTAAAACAAAAACTGTTGAAATTTCTCAGTCAGGGCTCAGACAATTACTTTTAACACTGCAGTGTCACTTCTTGAATCTCATCACCCTAATTTTAAAAAAATAGCTTTCAAAGCTAACTCACACAAAAAAAAATAGAGGCTTAAAAAGGCTTATTTTTGTTAGCAAAGTTATAAAATTCTCTGCAGAAAGAGCAAAAAACTGGCACAGACAAACTTTACTAATAGGCAAATACCAAGTTGGACATTGAGGCACAAAAACTACACCTTTCTTTTAAGTGAACTTAACTTGTAGCAGAATTACAGTATTTCCTCTGAAAAAAAAAATTATATAGGAAACTGCTGTCAACAAGTGTCACTACTGCAGAGCTCAGTTTACAAGCTTCTGTCAATCCCAAGCTCCACAGACACAGACAAGAAGCACATGATAAAAATTCCAGCTCAATTGAGCCCATTGAATAGGCTGATTCTGAAAACTCTTCAAAACATTCTGTAAGTAAGAATTAAATACAAATTACACTTCTGCAACCTGTACAAGTAAAATCAGATTTACCATTAAAATTTATATACCTAAAAAGAAATAATTTATACAGCTAAAACCTCCACCATTAGAATCACACATGTATATTTAGAGAGAACAGTAACATATTTGAGGACGCTACAGAACTTCCACAAATTCTTCTCCTATTAAAAGGAAAAGCTAACATTCATCTAAAAGATATTCAATACCTTTATCATCAAAATAACAAAAATACAGTAGCAAAGTCCACATTAATACTGTGGTCGTGTAAAATCAAAGCTTTGAATTCAGCATTTAATTACTGTTCAGAAAGGTCTTGTTGCCTGAGGTCATTGTGTTCACAAAGGAGACATAGGAGTCCTGAAAAAGAGTTTACTTTATTCCAATAAAGGGACAGTCCACCAAGACATTCCTCAGGTGGGGTATCTCAGACTGCTGGAGGGTACAGTCTCCTTTTTATCCTGACTTTTTCCTTGGCTGCTCACATCCCTACTCCTTTTACCATTGGTTCGGGTTAATCAGGATTTGCAGACTCCACTGGTACACCTCACACATCAGAGCCTAACATTCATCTCAAAGTCACATTCAGAGTTTCTCATCACATCAGTTTCTTATCTTTCGTAGAGCAGTTTCGAATTGCTCTTTTACCAAGCTACTGTTCTTTAGGACCCTCTTATTCCCACTGTTCGTAAAGACACTTATGTCCTGTTCTTATCATTATCAAATAAAGAATCACTAACCACTGAATTTAATTATTGCATACAGCACAAAAAATTTACTCCTCAGACACAGTACAGTGGTTTGTAGCTTTTCAGAATCACATCAGTGATTCTTGCTAACTCTATACACCAAGGAAAATACCTACTGAAAAATAAGCTTCCTCAAATCCATACCTGATAGTTCAGGCATGGGCAATAGGTAATTATTTTCTAAAATTCTACTGGTAAAGGAATACATCATACTTGCCTAATACATATTCAAGTTACCTGCAAAGAACCATTCCTTCAAAGAATTATTCCTTTTCTCATCAACTATGATGCCATAAGTTGTGAAAGAGATAGCTTATTTCTTTCACACTGCATATCTAAAGGGTGTGACCAATCATGTGGCCCATTTGACAAGATAATACAAATTAACTTCATTTGTTTTGCTTCTCCTTGTATAAAGTTCTCCCTCCACCTTGTATTTTTTAAAAAAACAAAACAATAAACAAGAGTAAACAATAACTGAGGTTGAAGAGAACAGCTAAAGAGCTGATCCAGTTTCTCATCAATACATTAACTGCCTCACAAGTTCAGCTACTGAGACAGGACACCAGTAAGGGCCATGTTAAAACCAAGGGAATTGGCATCCATCACTCTTTTTCATTCTTGGACCTGGTCATATCAAAGATGTCTATCAGATTAGGCAGACATGATTTGACACAAGAAACTCACAGACTGCTCTCAGTCATTATTTTTAAATCATGTAACAAGATATAGCTTCCAAAAAAATTCACACCATATTTTTTTTCCAATTACTTCCCCGTAGTCATCTGGATCAAAGAAATAGTAACGTCCTTCCAGTCACTGGGAATCTCCCACAATTTCAAAGATTAAAGGGAGCAGCCTTAAAATGAAATCAACTCATTCTCTCAGATGCATTCCATCCGGCCCACAGGCTTTTCTGTGCCCAGTTCACTTAACTAACATGATCTTTCCCTACAGTGAATAGGGCTATACTTTGTCTGGTACTTAGGGACCTAGGAAAGAACCTTCCTAGTAAAGGTCAAAGCAAATTATGCATCTCAGACTTTTCCACATCCTTTGTCATTATTAGCTATGTTGCCCAACTAGTTGCTAGGCTTTTTTTCTCCTTGCTTTTGTTGTTGATACAGAGAAGCACTTCCGGCTGCCTTTTTACATCTTTCAGTATAGAGACAACAGATATAGTCAACATCAGAGCTTTGGCTTCCTTAATTTTGTCCCTCCAAACAAGTTTGTCTCCCTGCCTTCACCTTCTGCATCAGAGCTCTGCTAGAGTTCCCCATACAGGCAAGCTTCTGCTATACATTCTCAGCTTTCTCTACATCACAACAGGCAACCTGTGCTTGGAAAAGGCTGTCCTTAAACATCAACCAGTTCTTCTGGATCACTTCAATTTCCAAATCAGTCTCCTGATGGATTCCTGAGAACCAAATCCTTGCTCAGGTCAAGAACTTGCTTACTTCAAGTCCAGGGCTGTAATTCTGCTACTTGTCTTACTTGCTTCTCTTAGGAACCTAAAACACTGCCAGAGTAGACATCAGACTTTGCAACTCTGATTATCTCTTCCCTCTTTGTAAGTGGTCCAGCACAGCATCTCTAATCTATCAATCATTTATGTCAAGAAATCATCTTCTGCATGTTCCAGAACTCTCCACAAATACTTTTACCATCTTTACTGACAACGTCATCACAGTTAAAACCCCAGTTGAGTACCAAGGTCTGTAATCATGTTTTTTCCTGATTTCTAGAACTGGTTTAATCTGCTTCCCATTCCTGATCAGGTCTGCAGCAGACATCCACTACAACATGGCCCAGTGGCATAAGCTACAGCCTTCCCTGTACTGAAAGTCTCCATCCTCCACTTATTGAAGCATAACTACTTGCAAAGTTCTTGGCTCTGCAGGCTTTCTGCAGAAAGACTGACAGCAGGATCCTTCTTGATCCTGCAGTCAGCTCAGCTCATCTCTTCCCCATAGCTCTTTCATCCATAACCTCACACTGGTGACAGTTGCCAGCTCCTAGTCCTAGCCTCAGGGAGAAGCACCAGTCATCTGCTACACCCCTAGATATGGAAGACTGCAGCCTCACTCCTTCCTTATGCTTCAAGTACTAGTTCACAACAGCTGTCAAGATTTAAGATTAACACATGATCTTTCACTTGGAGCTGATTCTCTTTCACACTCACAATATGTGCTCATAAGGAAACAATGAGACCACGGGACAACTTTTACATGGAACATCATAAGAAACCAGCCCCCAGTATGTAACTAATAATTTAACTTCCAAAGTGCCCTTGGGGAATGTAGTACTGATACATTTAAAAACAAACAAATCTCTCAGAAGTTTTGTTCAAAAAAAGAAATTGTACTACACAAATAAGTTTTAAGCTCCTACAACATCTTTTTAAAACCACCGAATTCCAGTTTGATGCAGGGCTCCCACCAAGGCCTTGTCACAGACTAGAAGAGCTCTCTGGCATTCATCAAACTGACATCTTTACCATGCATGTGTGCCTGCCTCATTCATATGCACACATGGTGAAAAACAGGATCAGAGTTACCCACAAATGTTTATATACCCGTATCAGTGAGAAAGAAGATAAAAACAACAGCATTCCCTATGGGATAGGTGTTGCACTCCCTGGAAGACTAAAAAGAAAAGCTTCATTCAAGTTACCTTTGATACTCCACTACTGACTTAAATCAGTGGAAAAAAATTAATTCCCAATAGAAATATGACTGTCAGATGCACCTTCACTGCTGAGAACAATTTTAACATTTTATTTAAGACAATACCAAAACATACTGATTTTCATTAACTAGCCCTAAGACATTCATGTGAACAGAGCTTAATACAAGCCATTTAACATGCTAAATTTATTTATTTATGGGCTTAGTAGGGCAGGCTGGACAAGGCACTGAGCAGCCTGATGTAGTGGGAGGTGTCCCTGCCTATGACAGGGGGGTTGGAACTCGATCTTTAAGATGATCCCTTCCAACCCAAACCATTGTATGATTCTACCCTTCAAGGATCTCCACTATTCCACATTATGACAAAACATTAGAAAGGAGTAGCCTAAATATCAAGCACTCAGCTTCACACATCTGGAAAAATAATACACTGTTTGGAACCACATAAAAAACAAACCCATTCACCAGGAGAAACTTAAAACTGCCTTTTTTCCCACTCCCATTCTCAAGAGACAGCCACTGCCAAGGTAAATAAAGAAATAACACCATAATATATGTACTAGGGCAGGTCACCAGATCCTTGAGAAAGTGCCTATAACATACTTAGGTAAGAATCAGTCATAAAAAAAACCAACTAACAAGAGGTGGAAGATCATATCACACTGGTTTCCATGCAACACCACAGAACTACTCCAATCACTGGCCACATACCAGCATCCCACAATGCTAACTGGGATCTTATCTCTGTGCAATTCAACACAGTTGACTCAGTTTCATTCACATTCTTCTCCTACAAGAAGCCATTCTCCAACAGTTCTGACATTGCAGGATTCAAGGTCTGTGTGTTCATTACACTGATGGCTGCATGCATCTTAATACTGAACTATAAGATAATAAAAAAATGCAAAGGGGTACAAAAATCATACAAATGTAGAATTTTTTAAAAAAGGTTTCCATAGTAGGATTATAGGCTAAGATTTCTGTATTGCTGCAAAGAAAAGATCTTCAAAGATGAAAAAGGAAGACTACACATAAAACCCTTAGACAAATCACTGCTCAAGTGGAAGAAAAGGACATGAATTGTGCCTTTTTTTTTTCTTTCTCCCAGTCCTCCTCTTCCAAAGAACCATCATTCACTGCCACCAGCAGTGCACAATGAATCAATGGTTACTTCTCAGATTCATTCCTAATGCTTCAGGAAACTACAAATAGAATAAAAAGGATGAGAACAAATTTATAAAATAACAGTCTTGGAGATACGCTCCCTGGACCATGATGCTCCATTATTACAGAAAAGTAGACAAGGAAGATCAAATGTTTCCACAAGCACAGTAGCGGAACCTCTGTCCAAGCATATTGAAGAAGGGAGGAAAAAACCTCACCACAATTATACAGCAGGAATCAGGAAAGAGAAATGAAAGCAACAACTCTGTAGACATCCAGGTGAGTGAAGATGTTCCAAGCACTGAAGCAGATTCCCCTGCAGACCTTGGTGAAAACCATGGTGAGGTAGGCCATCCCTCTGCAGTCAATGAAGGATAACCCTGGAGCAGATATCTACCCACAGCCTGTGGAGGACTCCACATCAGAGCAAGTGGATGCACAAAGGAGGCTGTGACCCTGTGGGAATCTCACACTGAATCAGGATCCTTGCAGGACTTGTGAGCCCACAGGGGATCCACACTGGAGCAGTCTGTTCCGACGGACTGGACCCCATTGAAGGGACCCACGTTGGGGCATTTCATGAAGAACTGCAGCCCATGAAAATTATTCACATTGGGGAAACATATGGAGGACTATCTCCCAATGCTGAAGCAAAGGAAGTGTCAAGAGTAATCCTCCCTGATGAGAAAAGAGCAGCAGAGGCAACATTTGATGAGCTGACCATAAACACCATTCCACATCTCCCTGTGCCCAGTGGAGGCAGAGAAACTGTGAGTAAAGTTGAGCTCACAGAGAAAGGAAAAGTGGGAGAAAAGTGTTTTAAGATTTGGGTTTCTTATTACCCTCCTCTGATTTGATGGAGAATTCAGTTTAACTTGTTACCAAAGTCAAGTCTGTTTTGCCCTTGACAATAACTGATGGATGATCTCCTTGCCCTTACCTCAACCCACAAGCCTTTTACTGTATTCATTCCCTCCTATCCCATTAGAGGGAAGTGACAGAGCAGCTTTGGCAGACACTTGACATTCAGCCAGGGGCAACCCACCACAGTTCTTTTTGGCATGAAGAATACAAAACAAGGACGGTAACTTAGGAAAGTAGCAGGAAAAACATGGACTGAACACAACTACAGAATAAATGTGGAGAATTTCTTTTCTTGGAGTTGGGGTGAAGGGAGATAAAAGGGTATCTCAAACTCACTCTTTAAATTACAGTTCTACCATGTTGAAAGCAAACAAGTGAAGACAGGTGCTTTTTAAGAACAAGGAAGAGAACATAACCCAAAACCACAACACTCATAACAGTGACATATGCACCCATACATATACCTTACATCCCACAAACCACACTTCTTTCCTACTTGCTGTATCTTCACTTTGTTTCACGTCTCAAATATTGAGGTTTTCCATCTTTCAGACACTTCATATGTGATTCAGTTCCTTCCCCAGAAAAGCAATGGAATTCTACCCATGGAACCACAGCCTGTCAGCCATAAACCCCAAAATACCTTGGTAGCTTTTTGTTGAGCTATACAGATAACAATCAAGAAAAGCATCAGGCTCCAAATACAACCCTCCTTATAAGAATCTTTTAAGATGGCTCTGCTTCCTGATCCAGCTCTTCACACAGTCCCACGCTTCACCACTAGAGGATAGAGAGGTAAAAGGGAGGAGGGAAGGAAATTAGTATCAGGAATACAGGCTTATTCATAGTGATGAAGTCTACAGTGCCTTTCAAAAGGTTAATTAGGTACTCCCCTTCCTCCTGGTCCCTAATCATGCATCCTGGTGGCATTAGCTCTAAAGCAAATTAACATATGCAGAGAATCACACCAGCTTACTGATCCACATTTTCATCTTCTTGCTCACTGTTCTTACATGGGTAAGTAGGCCCAGATCCACTTAAAAGGCCACACATGTACTAGTGCCCACAGTAATGTCAGGAACACAAAATATAGGAAGATATGAAGGGGAAAGAACTACTCTTAGTAGACAGCAGTCTTAGATCACTTATAAATGCCATTTCCCAAGCATCTGTGAATATTACTCACAAAAAAACAACTCTGCCTCAGATCCATCTCTGTCTAAAGTTGTCTTAATAGAAAAGGGAAAATCAGCTTATTCAACCAGTGTTTACACCCACACAGGCAAGAAATGAGACAGCATCACCAAAAAGCATTGCTCACAAACACTGGTTGAAAAACAGACCAGCCTTGAATGTCCACAACCACAGTTGATAAAACAGCAGAGCTGGGACAACACAAATTGCAGGAACAAAGAATGTGGATCTGCACAACAAAACAGTTATTGCTGAGCACCTGGGTGAAGGAAAAAGTTAGGAAAGAGAAATGATTCTCAGAAAACCTCAAAGGAGAAGTCAAAGGACCTTCCGTTCTTGTCCCTAAGGGGGTGAGGCAGCAAAAAACAATGTCACTGTGGCACATATGAGATGACTATGGTATAACTACCTTTTTTCATGCCAAAGTTTAATCACATAAAAATTACTACATCCAGCACTTTCCATCACTACTGCTGGAAAGGTCTAGAGATTACCACAGGCAAAGCAGACTACAACAGGTGTGCATGCATTTGTTTTCTTGGCAAAACTCACTGCAATAAGCACAGCAAATCTGAGCCAGCATTATGGCACCAGGAGCCATTGATCCAGAGCTGCCAGTGACAGTATTTCAGGCACTGTCCTCAACAAACACTCATGGCTTCAAAGAAAGGAGCTGCCTGCTTTTCCTCTGCCACCCAAGAAAGTTAAGTCTTCACAAACAATTAAAAACTAGTGACTTCAGTCTGTCACCTAGGCTTTAAGCCTGGGTCACTGAGCTAGACACATCTCCAAACCTCTGAAGTGTGGATAAGGTGCCAGAGCCCCTACAGCCAGCACAGCAACGGAAATCAGTTTAAATGATAACTCACCTACTCTTAACTCATCTTGCTTCCATATGTGGCTCCAGCACCTTCAGTCATGTTACTGAAATATTTTAGTGTATCAAATCAGTAGAAAAAATAAGCAACTTGACAAATAAGGCATCTGGCACATTCAGAGCACTGGAAAAGCTCAGCACGAGGTCAGAAAAGTGCTAGAGCAAGAGAGAGCCCAGAAGGCAAATTAGAGTGGCTTCAGTGCACATTAGCATTGAAGTTCAAACCAGGATTATACTTTTTTTTTTAAGTGTTCAGCCACACCCATTTACAACACCTTTGCCTCCAACACACAGTTGTTTTGAAGCACATGGACTGGAAATCTTCCAGTCACTAAACTTCACTGAAAGATGAAGTCCAGCGAGCACATCAAACCACCACTAGCAGGCACCAAGTCCACAGCACCTGACTAGAACCAATCAGAGAGAGATGATAATAGGCAAGCAGCAAGAACATCAGGTTTTCTGCACAAACCATTTCACTCTACAGACCCACTCTTATTATTTTAACACTGTCTAGCAACATAGGCTGTTATCACCACTCACAGAACCACTGCTTCACTCTCTACAGCACTGAGCACCTGCACATTTAAGCCACAGTTAATTTCTCTGATTTGGCTCCTACATTTTCCTGCCATGAGGATAGTTCAGTACTATTTCTGACAGCAACCATCTCCCCAACGTGAGCTTTATGCCAGAACTTCTGTTTCAAACCATGCATTAATCCTCCAGGTAAGTCAGCCTGGTAAATGAGTAACCCTCACAATAAAGGTCAAAAGACCTGGAGGATTCATCTCCTTCTTTCCAACACGCACTTTACACTCTTTCTCTCCTATTGAATGCTAGTTTCAACCCTAATCCATCACAAGCAACATTTCAACTTAGTCAAACAACACAAAAGCTGTCTGACCCATTCCAAAGGTCACAAATGCATTGCTTACTCATTTCATGCACCATTCTATCACTCAATAAAATGCAGTCTTTGGAGAACATGCAGAAACTTCAGGACTCCAGAGCTCTGATATGCCCCCCAACTTCTAAAACTGCAGATTAAGCTTCCACTGCTCCTCATAAACAATGAAAAATGTATTACTTCATCAACAGCACCCTCCATCAATTCACTCTGCTTAGAAGCAACGATAGAGTCTTAAAAAGAAAAGGTAGATGACGTTTGGCAGACAATATACAATTTTGCAAAAGGCATACTCATTCCAGAGGTACTTGAGTCTTCACAAGATGACTGACTACCGCTTATGTCTCATTTTTTACAGAACTGGTTCAGTTGTTGGCTTGATAATGTCACTTCCACCAACTCTAGTGAAGAAATAAGCAACATACTGTCTTGTTTTTGAAATAAAAGGTGAAAACACTGAAAGACGAAGAGAACACAAACTGCAAACCTAACCCTAATGTTCCCTTGGAGTGATCTGGCACTTCCCTATTCTGCACACCTTCCAAGCAACATCATTTATGAAGAGAGATTCTCCAGAGAGTATATGGAGTCTGAGTCCATTCTACACACTCCAGACAGTCTGGGAATCATACGTTCAACCAAGGCATTATAATATTAGAGTTGCCTTCTCACATGAACTTGAACAGATGTCTCCCTCAGATTACCTGAGACAAACTGCAGAAGTGCCACTGGGAGGAAGTAAGCTGTCAAAATTACTGAATTTCTAAATTTTGTAGCAGATGATGGAAGAAAGCTTTGCATATTTTAAGCTAGCAATTAGCAAAACACAAGAGTACATGAGTTTGGACAACCTTTCAAACCTCTAGATTTGTGGCTTAGTTACAAGAAAACACCTTTGTTTTAGACAAATTTCCATTTTTCAATCTAATTAATTTATTAAAACTTAGACATCAGATCTTCCCTACAATATTTATTTTTGCCAACTAGCTTTCTTGAGAATAAAAGAGCAAGGCACCATTCCATTAAGCTCTAGGGAAGTCTTCAGCAAAATTCAAAGTTTTAGTTGTTTCAGCCAAAAGCTCAACTTGATTATCCAAACTCATCCTGCTCAATACAGACTTGGTATATAAGCTTACAAGATTAATCAGTTTTGCAAAGTTTCCCTGAACCATATTTCCACCAACCTCTCCCTGAAATTTCAAAAAATGAAATAAAGTTAAGAAAGGAATAGAGACCTTTCACTTCCAGGTAATTTGATTTTTTTTTCCCTTTACTTAAAAGACTACAGTTTCTGGAGAACAGCTGAATTCAGTGCAATTATTTCTACATCAATAAAAGCATCTGCATCATTTTGGGGTTCACGCTATCTAATAGAACAGAAGCTTAAAACATTTGGAAACATCTACGCTTAAAACAATTTAATACACTTACACCTGAAGACAAACAGAAACAAGCCTAGGTTAAAGAAGTCTAACTGCCCACTGCTCTGTAAAGTTTTAGTAGTTTACATTACTTTCCCATGGGACTTTTTCAGTCATTTATAGTTCATTGCTTCGTATGGCTATAGAATCCCTGCTGTGTTAAAAAATGCCAAATAAAATTATATCTCATTCACTGCTTTATGCTATACCTTCTTTTGTTCAGATCCAATTAGTGAAAGCTTGTTCTTCATTTATCATACTTTTAGCTGATTACATTAGGCATTACAATAGTTCTCTAGCTTTCCTTGACAATGTTTGCACCATCAGTGTTACATTTATGGTTGAGGAGGCTCTTTCATCTTAACCTTCTATTCCAATCAGTTCAGGGGGAAAAAGTACATATGATTACTGTTGTTCAGCCGAAACTCTTTCCTTGTTTTCTCATCCTAAAAATAATTCCACCAGATGTTTAATTTTAAAAAAAATTCTAAATTCTATTGGTCCTTTGGTCCTCCCCCATTTCACCTAAGTGTAAAGAATTAGGGTCTTGAAAGCTGAACTCTGAAGTTAAAAAAAATAATCAGCATTCTGAGCAGTATAAAATGTCTATCCTCCAATGTCCTCAAAATAACAGATGCAATAAAGAATATTAGTTAGGATTTTCAAGACCCTAAAAAGCAACCATTATGACCTACTTTTTCTCAATATACTCCATATTGCAAATGCACACCCTATGAAGGTCTCAGAAATCATTTTTTCAGGATGTTTTTCTCAGCCACCACGAAGTTTTTATTTCAAGACAGTTGTTAAAGCAGTAACTTCTCTTCCACTACATAAATAACTTTGTACATAACATTTCGCCCCCTCCAATTCACAGCCCCTGCTGCCTCTGTCAAGGTAAATGTAAGCCAATACCATTTAATATCACTTCCAGTTATCTGTAACTTTGCATTAATACAAAAACAGACAAAAGGCTGAAGTTGCCTACCTCCATTTCAGCTTGAACATTCCCTCCCCATCACCTTAACAGATTCTAACCTTAACAGTTCTAACCTATAGATATCCGTCAGATCTTTGACCATTTTTTAAATTAAGTGCATAAAACAGCATTTTTTTCTCTTTGTATTTTCTTTCTTCAGCTTTAAAATAGCAAGAGATGTCTTGTTCAACCCTGTCAAGCACAAAGTCAGCTCAGAGTGTTTGAGATTTTCCTGCCATGAGTACAATCAAGAAGGTAGCTGTTGATGGAGCCTGAACATAAATGAACACATGACAAACATGGTTTGTTACTTTAACAGTAACAGAGCCAAAGAATTTGGCCTCTGGACTCATCTATCAAGATCATCCAAACTGGCAATCACACATATCGATGCAACAGCCAGGTCATTCCCACAAACAATTAGTAACTGGAGGTAATCAAGTCATTAAGACAGATTACATTAGTGAAGCTATTTCCTACTGAAAGCACTCAAGGTAGTGATTAAAGGACCTATGTTAGACATAACCAGCATACATACAAAGTAGCTAAGACTTATTACTATGACTCTATTTGAAGTACATGGAATAGTGTTTGAAGTAGCTTTTCTCTTATTTTCCTTTAAACACTCAAAGTCTCTTCTACAATGTACACAGCTAATGCTTAACCTTGCACAGAAAGGTTTGATCAATCTTTAAGCAAGGATACAAAGAGCTAAGCAGACACTATTTCAACCTTACAGCATTCATTAGAGCCTCATCTCCAGTCCAGGAACTCAGAACATCAGCATCTCATGATTCTATTTATTTTATGATTCATTTAACATATTTAATGTTATCTTTATGAACTCTTATGAGTATATTAATGTGTTTGAGATACCAGCTTGAATTTCCTTTCTTTTATGAGCCATTACAAATAAAAGATCCTATTTGTATTTTAAAGCTAAGACAGCACTGTAGACTGAAGCAAAGGAGATGATTTTCAATTTCTTCTTTGAAATGCACTATTTGTACTCCCTTCCCTAAGGTCATGAGTTGTACTTTCCCCCATCACTCCCTCATTATGTTCTTCAATCACAGTTTTTGCTTATTACTTTCAGATTTTTTCATAGTCTCCAGATCCTAGCAGAGTCCTCACAATGAACAAAGCCATCCAGAGACACGGGACAGAAGACCAATTCATTTTCCCAAGTCTATTACAGACTGGTGAAATAATCTGTTTTCATTTTTAAACAGCTTTTTTTAGTCTACTTTCAGAATTAATTCATGCCAGTGAACAAGGCTGTGCAGCACTACTAAACAGTGAATTCATTCATCCTAACGGCAGATACCACATACATAAGATAGAATACAAGTACCCATCAGCTTGCTTCAGTTTTACCAGAGGGATCACAGATCATACAGAGTAGTTTGTATTCATATCCACTTAACCCTTGGCTTCCAAAAGCATTGGAATTTATCACGATGTCTGACACCCATCTACTAAGAATTCATTTCACAGTTCACTGAGCATCCACAAGCTGCTACACTCTTCCAGTTACAGCTACTAGTTAAAATCCAGACCAAATATACTCTTCATTCACCTCAGAAAGAATTACTTGGCACAGAAAATCAGCAGCGGCGCATTAGAGCCATCTCAGAAAAATCCCTTTCCTCAGCCTCTATTCATAAGATTTGTGCGCGAGACCCTTCACCAACTTCACTGCCCTCCTTTCAGCAAACTCCAGTACATCAATGTCTTCCCTATAGTGAGAGGCCAAAAACTAAACACAGCATTTAAGGTGCAGCCTCACCAGTGCAGAGTACTCCCTTAGTCCTTCTGGCCACAGTAATTCTGATGTCTTCTGCATTAGAAAGTTAAGATGCTGTTAGCCAGACTGCCAGCTTATATTCAGCTAGCTATCAACAACACCACTAGGTCCTTCCCTGCCAGGCAGCTTTCCAGACACTCTTTCCCAAGCTTGTAACACTGCATGGGGTTGTTGTGCCCCAGGTGCATGACCCAGCACTTGGCCTTGTTGAAGCTCATAGCATTGGCCTCAGCCCATTGATCCAGCCTGTCCTGACCCCTATTGTAGAGCCTTCTCACTCTCAAGCAGATCATCACTCCAACTCATCTGGCGTCATCTGCAAAATTACTGAGGGTACATTCAATCCATGTTGTTTATAAAGATTAAGAACCAATGCCAATGCTGAGCCCCAGGAAACACCATCTGTGACCAGCCATCAACTGAATTTAACTCCATTCACCACAACATTTTAGGCCTAGCCACTGTTTTTTTAACCAGCAAAGTCACAAACAGCTAATTTCTCCAGGAAACTGTTCTGGGAAACAGTTTCAAACTTTATTAAAGCCTGGGTAAACAACATCCACAGCCTTTTCCTCATAAACCGTCATTTTGTGTACACTAGCAAAAGAAGAAAAATCAACATTTTGGTGTCACTCTTACACTTGGTGCACATATCTACCAGGTGTTAGACTCTAGCTTCATCCAGATTAAAAATAAGGTAATATTTAAACAAGCAAAACACAAGAGTTCACAAAAAACATAATTTATACTTGCACAATCCTCTACCCCACCTTAGTATCTCCCCTCCTTTCATGCACACGGAGGAAGAAGACAAAGATATTTCAGAATTGTCAACATGCCCATCATGGTAGCAAACAAGCCTGCACAGTCTTGTTGAATTACTAAGAATAAGATCTTCCATTTGAATATGAGTAGTACTTACAGCATTGGCATCAACATCACTGTGTATCGCAACTGTTTTAATCCCCATCTTCTTGCATGTTTTGATGACCTACCACATAAGAAGTGACAATCATCAATATTCAAAATACCAATACTTTAAGACTTCAGCACAAAAAGTAAAAAACGGAAAGGACTACATACTTACTCGGCATGCGATCTCTCCTCTGTTGGCAATAAGGAGTTTTTCAAAAGTCTAAAGGGAAAACAACAATAAAGATTTTGACAGATGAACAGAAGATTTTCTCCCTCCAGAAACATGCATTTTTTTCTTCCTCCACTTCCACATAAACCCTGATTCATCCATGAGTTTGTAACTCTGGAATCACCTACTTTCAGAAGTGTCCTGCTAATTTAAAAATTATGATATAGCATTAAAGGTGTGCTATATTAGATTTACCTAGCGCATACACAGGTTCACAAGAAAAAAGCAAAGATTATTCACAGTAGCTTTTCCTGGAACTCCTTATTACACACTGTGCAGAAACTAGAACTCTACAGAGGATCTAGAAGACAGTCAAGGGAAGAGACATTCATAAGCACTGTCGAACAAACATCAACAATATCCACACTAAAAGTCACATGGATTTTTTTAATGCTGAGTAAATATTCAAAGGAAGTATGTTTACCATGCTTCCCAGCATTCTTTACTAAAATTACACAAAGGAAAGGATTCCACATTACAGTAGTAATCTAAGTATCACATTTTAAAAGTTTACACTTACATTCTGCTAAACACTATTGGAACTGATCATCACTGTTGTTCTCCCACTGTAGTAACCATGTGAAAGCTCCCAAGCCTGCTCTGGGAAAGTGTCTAAATAAAACCTAAACCTAATTGACTTCTACTTGGAGAATGCTGGCAGACAATGTGGACAGTAACTCTGATCAGCACAGATGACCTTGAATGCAGTACTCAATCACCATGGGTTGAGAACTGACCTTTAAAAGGCACTCCAGTATCTACCATTCCACCCTATAGCAGTCTGGCCTCCCCTTGTTACCACATCTCAATACTAAGTAGGAAACAAAGCACAACAGAATAGCAGATCAAATTTAGTAGACCCCTGAAAATCACTGTCACCTTTCACACTAGAGTGCTATAAATATACTTTCAATACTTCTATCATGCCTGTAAGATGGTGATAACAAGTCAATAAGCCTTTCACCATAAACTAAAATGTCCCATTAAGACTGGTGGAAGAGCAGAGGTGTTCAGCATAACACTCATTGCTGGCAGTAAGGGTTATTGCTGTCACTAGTCTTGCTTCTAAGTACACAGGTGCACTTTGATACTTCACCTGCTTGGTTGTAAACACAGGCTGTCACCAAAAGGAACAATCCTGCTTTAGTTACCCCTACTGCTTTCCATGCATTAGACCTAGCAGGGATGCAGCTTCAGGACATATCAGTTCATCACACTAATCGAACAGTCCCACTCTGCCTCCCATGCTCCAAATCAAAAAACAGTATAGGGAACCAGCAGGACTCTCCCCTTCAGGGGCAGCCTGCAGTTACAGCAGATTAGGTTTATCAAACTATACCCTAAGACATTTGATAGCTACTCTCCTTCCCCTACACCAAACAGCTCTTTCTCACATGGACTAGAAGGAGAGGAAGTATTGCCACTGCAACAATGAAACTGCTTGCTACCCTCATGGCTGTCACCACATTTGGGTAGGGGAAGGCAGATGCAAGAGGAGAGGAAGGAATACTGAAAAATCCCAACAGGAACTTCTGTGGACAGAATAGGGTATATATTGTTTGCTCCCCTACTTCAAACACATATACTTTAGGAGCCCTTGACAAAAATAAGGGTTGAGCTGGCATCACATAATCAGTTTAAAAAATACTTCCATGTTATAACAACAGACAGAAAGAAAGATTTGAGGAAAGCGTATCACTTCCTAGCATGAAGGCACACCACACTCCACTCAAAAGATGGATCTTAAACATCTGTAAACAAACCCTATTAGAGGTACACATACTGTAACAATACTACAGGACCTCATCTAAAACCCAGTGAAAGAACTGAAAGTTTGCCAACAAGCTCACATTAATTGTTCTGGAATCTAAGTTAGCCACATTATTATCCAAGTACGATCATGGTGCAAGACAAAACTCAGTATCAGAATGTTAAGAATATTTCATTTTAATTTTATAATTCTGCAAAAAAGACACAGGAATAGACTGGACTCTTGGTCCTGCTGTTAAAGACAAATCTCAAGTCCAGCACAGAAAAAAAATCACAGGCAGTAAGATGCAGCATTTCTCTTTTATGTGACTTCAACTAATTATCAGTAGGTCTGATAGTTGGAATGACATAGCTCTTGCTTAATAGAAACCAAACACCCAATTACATTGTCTAAACACAACCATGCCTTCAGAAACTGAAGGAAACCTTGATTAAGCAAGGACCTTAAAAACACAGGCTATTTCAAAGGATTTCTTCCCAAGCTACAGTTTCCCCTGGTTTTTTGATACTGTTTCACTCCTCATTGATTGCCTCTACATGGTATAAAAGGGCAAGTCCATCAGTCCTGAATTGTCAGCAGTCTTGCCTGTCAATAGTAGCATACCTTCAGTTAACTTATTTTTCTAAGTGTGTTACTTTAGAAGTCATGCCAAGACAATCTCCTACAAGAGAAGTTTTTCTTGGCTTATAAGCATAAATTCAGATTGCTACTGCACAAGACCCAAGATGAGGATTTACTATTCTCTGTAGGCCTTAAAGGTTCATCTCTATCCAAGCTCTAAAACTCTCACCCTCTGCCAGAACATCTAGCAATCATGCTGCCAATACTGCATACCTCTATTTCTATGAAAAGCTTCTGGCTAGTGGAGTTCCCAGAGGCTTTAACATGCTCATACCTCCCACATTATGCAAAATGTTAATAGTTGTTTCATAATCGTAATGTGTTCAGGCCAGTACGTTAACTTTCTCAAGCTTACAATTACTTCTATGAATTTTTAAGGTATGCACTTGAATTAGTACCCAACCTTCACAAGAATACCGCAAAAGAACTTCCTTTTTGGCTTGAAAAAATAAGAAAAATAAGCTATTAAACCAGTGACTATACATGGGTTATACTAGAACTACCATTGTGCATTACAACACAGGGGAGAGGAGAGCCTTAAAAGCCAGATGTCAGCAGTACAGTAAAATGTTAGGAAGAAAACATGCATTACACTATTTACCTTTTCATTTGGATCATATACAGATGAATATGGTTTATATGAAGTTATAAGGCACCATCTTGAACACCGTGCTTCACGCTGTAAAAGAAAGAGGGAGTTAGACATTTTTCTCCTGCTACAATATTCCATCAAGATAAAAACAGCTCATATACTGACATCTTGAGGAAACTGTTCCATATCCTTCTATTCCTCCACCAAGTGGATGAAAGCTTACAAAGATCTGCCCCTCCAAGCACACACACAACTAAAAGCCACTAAAAACAATTCAGAACCCCTAGTTACAAAGTCATTAGCTTAGGTAAAAATGATTTTTCATTAACTCTCCACCACATCATCTTTCCTTCTTGTTCCAAGAAATACCTACCAAGAAGTTCTCAGAAGAGTATGCATGTATCTGTACATACTGATTACAAGGAGTGGCCTTCACTGCTCAGGAACTGCTGGGAACAGAGCAGGTAACAGACTGGGCCAGTACAGAGAGCAAAAGCAGAACAGACTTCACCTGCCAGTTCAGCTTTCAGTCTTCCCTACAACAATCCCTGACAGTGGTCTGAGGAAGAGAGGCCTTTTTCCCTGTGACTTCTGCTCTGAACCATCTTCTACAAAGACAGCTACAAAAGTTTAACAACTCTGCATCTATCGAGAAAAGCACAATACAGGTGCTAGTTCAAAGAGAACATTGCAGATGATACAACAGGTTTGCAAGTGTGTCAAGAGGGAGATTCAGACAGCAAGCCGGATTACAACATAATAGCAGTTACAGCTAACCATAAAATCGAGAAGATAAATAATCCCACATTAAAGTTGCATCAATGCAGACAGCTCTAGGAGAAATGGAGTTGCTCACCCACTTGGAATAAACATAACTATAAGGAGCTTTAATACTGAATACTATCTAGTAGGAGGCTCAAAACAGCGATGATTGGCAGCTGCCAAAACCCAGAACCCATCAATTCTGTCAAAAAGAAATGCTTTCAGAAGTTGCAGAAATCTGAGCAAGTAGTAGAAAGAAAAGGCTCTTAAAGAGGGAAAAAAGAAAACTTAAGACTTTCCCTTTCTGAGAAAGGAGATTAAAAAAAAAGGGAGTTTATGTTCATATTAACAGCTTGTTCACCTGTCCCTTCCACAACAGTAGTGAACATAGAACTACTAAATTTTCAGCAACTTTAAGTTCACTGTAAGCTCCTACTTGCTGCGAAGTACCAATGGCTGGAAATAACCAGAATGAGAACACTCATTACACAGCCCCTCTAGCCTGATCTTGTATGAAGATGTTTTTCATGTTGCATCAGAGAAAGCAGAAACCAGGACTGAAAAGTGCATTTCTAATGGAGCTGGTACTATAACATTATAAAAAGAAAATAATTTATTTCAAAACAAGTCTTATAATACAGGACTAAAAGAAGCTTTAGAGCATGCTACCCCATACCAGATCAGAGTAAGCTTCATACATAGAAAGCTGCTACAGCTTCACAAACCATTCAGAAGTCAATCATTACTGGCAGACACAGCTGTCAGCTGTCCCAGCTAGCAGACACCATCCCACGCAATTCAGATAAATTCAAATATGTCATAATCATTCAGATATTCCTAATTATTCTGGAACCAAAAAGTCAGTGGAAAGCAACTGTCCCACACAGTTCAACATGCTGGGCTCCCACTCAGTTTTTTGTTTTGGGTTTTTTTTGCTTCTTGATATTTTTTTCACCTCACTCTCAAAAATTAAAATCTGGAATAACTTCAAATGCAAATAATTTTATATGCTATAATCAAAAATAGAGGTTTGGTGTTGGGTTTTCTTAGGCGAGGGTTTACTGTTCTTCCTCTGAGGATCTAACAGCACAAACTGTTTCACGTATTAAAAAAGAGAAGATTCAGTTATGAAATAAATTCTGTCAGCTGCAGCCATTCTTATCAGCTGGTCACTACCCCAAGTCTAAAGCAGGCCTGTTACATCTTTACTGACTGTATCATGATCTAGATCTTGTCAGAGGGAGTAGCCAGGGCAGCTACAGCAGAAGAGTGTACTCTGTGGCCCCATGGTACACAGAGTTAAGCAGATTGAGTCCCTTTCTACTCAAACACAATTGACAGAAGTGCTTGTGTGACCACAAATAGTCCGAAGAAGGTCACACAAGACAAACCAAAAAATCCTCAATCAAATTAATATTATTTACTGAAAAAAGTACTTGTTAAGGGTCAGTGGGACTAGCCTAAATACTTGCAGTTAGTTGGGGGGGGGGGGGAGAAAAAAAAAAAAACTTATAAACTTTCTTGTAGACACATTTTTATATAAGGTTAGTTTTGAATGCATGTAAGAGCCCTGAAAAGTAATGCCACACATGGAAACTGGAAGAAAGACTATGATGAGAAAATTACTTAGCATTAAGTTTCAGAATCTTGGCCATGTGCTGACCTGAAAGAAAAACCCTGTTCAAACTTTTTATACAGTAAGAGTAAAGTTACCAACCAATTAAAAAAAATTGAAAAAGCATTAAACCACACTCAGCTCTGTTTTCACACTATAGAACTGCACAGATTTCACATAAAAATCTTGTTATGACCTAACCTAATTATGCATCTATGTTTAAAAACTTAACTACCTCCTCCCACACACACTCAATCACTTAGAGAACCAGGTTCAGCCCTCAATTGAATACATGTGGGGTAATTTCCTAAAACAAATCAAGCATATTGCTCAATTCAGATGTTAAATTCCAGCAAAGGGCTGTGAGGTTTGGTATGTATCTGAGCTTTCTTAATCTTGAATCCACTTCAATAGAAGTCTCATTATCAGTATGCTTCCAACCACCATGAGCAATTGAATAAGTACTCAAAAATAAACATTTTATAAATAATGCATGACTAGGGTCACAATAGAACACTGGTAAATAGCCATCTCCAAGTCAGATATCTCATACCCCTGGGATCACAAGCTCCTGCCATAGCCAAGTTCATTAAAAGCTACATCAAAACCTCCAAAGAACTTGCAAATCACTAAGCTGGCCAAGCCAACCTAACCCTCAAGCTAGATTCTTAATTGGCTGCTTTCCTCAAAATCACACATACCCTTGGTATTATACCTTAACACAAAAGTTACCTGAGAACAGATCACAGGGACCAGCCCGACCTAGTGATTTTTTCGTATCTTGCAAAACTAGGGAAGGGTAGCAGAGTCATTGGTACAACCTGGTTTTGTCATGACTTGTTACTTCAATTTGATAAACCACTTGACTCTTGCCAGCCCAAGAACACAGACTATTAATTTATGAGAAGTCAGCTTTGGACCTCTGAGTTTGGCTTGGAGCTTCCCACCTCTACCGAGTCCCCAAAAATAGTGTTTGTACTGTATTTTGGAAAAGCATCCTATTTTATATATTAAATGCACAATAGCCAAATTGAGCTCAAGCTTGAGTAGCTGTAACAGTTCTAAAATAAATTTCTATAAAACAAATTACAGTTAAGCTGTAGCATGGTACACTCATCATGCAACACCACTTTGAAGCCTAGCAGACAACTTGCCTCACAGAGAGCCGGTGCAGCCCTAGAAAATATCTTCAGGTGGTTTAAGGACACAGTACATAACAGCAAAAGAGAAAATCATCTTGTTATTTAGATATGGATAACGTGTGCTTCTAAAGGCTTATATGTCCCTCATTGATGAAAGACATTTTCCTGCCATAATGCTCATCTTGTAAATAACTCATTGATACTGTGCTTTCCCAGCAAAAAAAGACCCCAGTGTTGAAGTTAAGATGCAGAGTTCCAGACTTCAGGCAGAAAAAGCATCACATACCAACATTTGCTTTAAGAAGTCAAATATAAGAAGGAATGTATACTTTAGCATTACTAGAAAATACAGTATGTGATGTCCAGCAGAAACATACTTATTTTCAGTAGCCACAAAGTCTACTTCTCCCTTCTGTGTTTTGCTCAGAATCTTACTAAGATTTTTGTTCCCACGGTTTCAGAGAACGAAGCTTAAGACATCATAAGATTAACTCCTTTCTATTTTCAGTGTATTTCACATAAACTTTAACCCTACCCAAGTAATTACAAATATGAAAAAAACTTTTTTTCATATTTTGATTACATGGGTACTACAGGTATCTGCAAATATTTTAATCTGTAAGACCGACAGTGTAGCTATATAGTTGTACAAGACTCTGTAAATCCTGTCAACAGAAAAGCAAACACAACACTTCAGGTTTGGTGTTTTTTCCTCTAATGAAGTATTTTCCCTTCCTTTGTACTATTATGGAGTGTTGAACAGACAAGCCCTTGTAACTGCACAGATCCTCCTGAAACCAACTGCAAACACAGATGTAGTACGAGGTTCTGCAAGACACACTGAATTATACAGAACAGTTCTTTTACCAAGTTTGAGAACCACTGTCAATTCTAAGAGGAAGAAGAAAAAATCCATTTTTCATATTTGCCAGCACAGTCCACAAACTACAAACAAGGAAATACCCATACACCTAAGGCTATACTTTCAGAACTAAATCTTTCCTACACTCAAGTATCTTCTCCCTTCCGCCAGTCCCAAAACCTTGAATAGCGACACAGTAAACCAGGCCAGGGAATACAGCCAGCTGAGAAGATACAAGGAGAGGGGAGAAAAAATGTTCTCAGACAGATTTCAGTCCAGCTTGTCCACATAGATATTCAGGCTGCAGTGCTGGCACAAGCTGGACAGAGCCAGGAGCTCAAAAGAAATAGTCTGTGACCAAGACCTTGAAGCTGCAGAAACCTGGAACAGTTTACCGCTGCAGCAGGTTAAATGCTCCAGTAAGGCTTGTGTCTATGAAATAGATCACAGTACTGTAACAATCATGCAGGAACCCTCAATGCAAGTTTGGAACATACTGAAGAAAAAAACGAAAAAACCTGGCATTTTTTACTCAACTGAAACTTTAAGAAACATTTAAACTTTTTCTTGCAGATGTAAGATTTTTTCCCACAAGCTTTGTCCACAGATTCCAAACAGCTACTCCACAAAGCAAGGAGAAAACCATCAATCTCAACCCATGGTCTGCTTTGGTCAGTACCAAAATCTCTAGCTCACATACTAGAAAGAATCACTGAACTTCCAAAGTTTATGGCTAAATTAATTTTCCCAGACTGGCGATTTTAATTCTCCTCCCCAATGACAGATGATAGCAGCCTCACTACCCCATCAGCCTAATGTTTCTGTGCTCATAAACAAGGGGAAAACATTTTCTTGGAATAACAGCACACTAAAAATAATGTCAGAGAAGAGAGTAAGGAGCTCCCAGTGCACAGATAACTTCAATGACTTAAAAATAGTGGATGCTTGGATAATAAACTTTGAGGGCACAGATGGGAGAGAAACTTCTCATACATTTAATGACATCTAGAAAACCGATCTGCACTGATCAGTTTAGTCTTGATTTCATGATGTATAAGTATTTATCACTTTCTCTTACATGAAGACACTGAGAGCTCTCAGAAGATTTCAAGACTGAAATATCAAACATTTCTCATTCTCATTTTGCAATCACAGCCTTCTTTTGACATCAGATTTTAGTTCCAGCTTCTGAAGAGCAAAGCACTTGAAACTTTTTTATATTCTAAACAGAAACAGTTCCACATAAAAACCAAATAAAAGTGTTAACATTAGATTAGAAACACACTGGTGCAATCCCCAGTTCAGTGGCTTTTGCACTATCCATCCTCACGTATTCTACTGATTCCCATAAAAGACGGGCAAAAGAAGTTAAGGACAAATGACTACCTAGCAGCCCTTACAAAAAAAAGAAATGAGAATTCCAAGAACATTAAGTTTGAATACATCAATTACATTATTTACTTATGCTAACAAAATATAAAAGTCTGTTAAAGCAGTTTTCATGAAAATTTTATATTATCTTCTCCAACATACTGGTGTCTTGAAGTTGACTTTGATACACAGCTATTACACAGTAAAATCACTTCAGATACCTAGTCACAAGTGCTATTCATTAGCCATAAAAATATTTTGTTTTACAGAAGTGCCACCAGGGTAATGTTTCTATAATGTTTACACTGACATCATCAAACCAGAGCCTTGAGACATGAGAAAGGAGACAAACATACATCCCACAGGGAGGTTCCAAAGGACTAACATCAGGGTCTTTTGAGCAGGAAAAGCATTAAGTGTTACGCATCTTTATGTACAGATCTGTATATGGGATACCAAAAATAAAGTCTTCAAACAGCACAAGACCTCTACTAATTCCAAATCATTCTCTTACCTGCACTTTCCAGGAAGCCCATCTCACATACACTTTCACAGCAAAATTTGTTTGCTGCTTGTACTTCCTGGGAAAAAAATACATGCGAAGCACACCCTTTTTTTCCCCTCTTTTATCCCTTATCAAAATACCCTGGACATATAAATCTCCTCTTTTTCATGATCCCAAAAGACACATGGAGAGTTCTTTACAGTGCTATCATAAAGTTAACTCAATTGAAAGGGATCTTTCAGATCACCTAGTCCAACCAATATCTCTATGCACTATGGCCTACCTATTCATCTCTTAAATACTTCAACCACTTTCCAGGGCAGCCTCTTCCAATGCTTAATAACCTTTCAGTGTAAAAACTTTTCTTAACATCCAGTCTAAACCTCCGATGGCACAAATTGAGGCCATTTCCTCTGATCCCATCATCTGTTACTTAAGAGAAAAGACTGTTTCCCACCTCCCTACAACCTCCTTTCAGGTATTCATAGAGCCTCCTTTTCTCCAGACTTAAAAAAATCCCAGCTTCCTCAAACACTCCTCATAAGACTTGTTCTCCAGACCCTTCAACAGTTTTGTTGTGCTTCTCTGGACCCATACCAGCACCCCAATGACTTTTGTTGTAGTGAGGGTTATGGGATTACATCTCTAGAGAGAAATCTATCCAACACCCTTAGGAGAGCACAGAGTAAACTTTTTCAAAAAGTCAGGCCTCTCTTCTCTACTGAAACTTACAGAGCTCCACACATCTTTTTTCTTCTCAAGAATATAATTATAAATTCTCCTTCTTGTAAGCAATGACAAGTATTTTACACCACTTTTCCCATATACAAATTAGCTGCAGTGTCATTCAACTGTTACAGAATACTGTGTGATAATGCTGCTCATGCTAATCCTAAATCAGTTCTTTTTTTCTTTTAATGCAAGCTCTAGAAATAATGAAGAAAACATAGCAACTGCCTCAATGAAGTTACTCTACAGTCTAAGGAAGTATAAAGCTTTCTAGAATTTTAAAGTCTTCACCAAAAACCTCACTATTGTTCTACGACAATCATACCACAAAACATTAAGAATAAGAAAGATATGGCAAAGCTTTAAGTGACAGCTGAAAGATCCAAAAGTATCTGGGGTAAAGGGAAGAGGGAAAAGAGACAACAGTTTCACTAAGCAGTAGCTGCTTCCTATGAGCTAGGATTTTAGTACTAAAAATAGCATAGAACTGCATTTCTTACAGTGTGTAACACACTTCAAATAATGTTCTACCTTTAAGTCATACTAAGCTCCTGTTCAACAGAGGAAAACAACAGAAATAAACAGGGAGTAACACATAAAGCTCTCCAGAAGCCAAAATTTAAGCTAAAAAAAAAAAAACCAAAAAAAAAACCCAAATGCTCGCTAATGCACAGACTCGGGGTGAGGAGACACGCACACACCAAGGCACAGCCTTCTACGGGTGTGAAGGGAAGGGGTAATAACACGGCACAGGCTCGGGTGTTGAGGGGGAAGGGGAAACACGCATCCGAGGTAGGAGGGAGGGACACGCCAGGACACAGATACTCGTGGTGTGTGAGAGGAGGACACATGCCAGGGCATACACTCAGGGTGGGGGATTGCGCATATCGAGGCACAGACCCGAGTGGGTCTGGGAGGAGGGGGGAGCTAGGCCAAGACACAGACCCTTGGATGATGTCAGCCCACACCAACCAAACCCAGGACCCAGTTTTTAAAGTTCCACAGCAGCTATGACCCTATGGTCAGCACTTGCAGCCCCTCGCCCGACCACAGCAGCGCTCCCCACCGGGCAGGGGCTTACGGCCGGCTCCCGGTAGGCAAGGGCCACCTCCGACAGGCCCACTGGCTGAAACGGGGATTACCCCCCCCCGCCCCTGGCCTCCACAGCTCTCCTCAGGGGACAAGGCCCTCTCTCCCGCTCCCGCACACAGAAGGCAGTACCCGCCCGGCGACTCCATCCGCAGCCCCTCACAGGGACGGCAATC
>VZTY01017239.1:6394-36744 GCA_013400935.1 Turnix velox | reverse complement strand
GGGGGCGCGGGGCTCGTGCCTGCGGGTGCCGGCGGCTGCGCGCTCTGGGGCTCGGCGCTCGAGCGTGCCGGGGGTGGGTGGTGCAGGACTGGCTTCTTACAAGGACCTGTAGCGACGGGGCGGGGGGTAACGGCCTGAGAATAGAGGAGAAGAGATAAGATAGCAGGAAGTTGTTCACTTGTTCTAGAGGTGAGGGAGCAGAACGGGTTGCTCAGAGGAGGTGTGCATGCCCCAAGGCCAGGCTGGATAGGGCTTTGAGCAACCTGCTCCTGTGGGAGGTGTCCTTATCCGTGGCAGGGGTGTGGGAACCAGGTGATCTTTGAGGTCCCTTTCAACCCATACCATTCTGAGAGTACCTGTGGGTCAGGGCAATCCCAAGCTCAAGCGCAGGCTGAGATTGAGAGTGACCATGAGGAGAAGGTCTTGAGGATGTTGGTGCATGCGCAGCTCAATGTGAGCCGGTAGTGTGCGTTTGCAGCCCGGAGAACCATCCACATCCTGGACTGCATCAGGAGAGCTATGGCCAGAAGGGCAAGGGAGGTGATCCTCTACTTCATTCTGGTGACACCCCACTTGGAGTGGGGGGTCCAGCTCTGGGACCCCCGGCATAAGGAGGACATGGAAAGGGTCCAGAGGAGGGCCCCAAAAAAAATCAGAGGGCTGGAGCACCTCTCCTATGAGGACTGGCAGAGAAAGATTGGTTTGTTCAGCCTGGCTCTTATGTACAGCCTTTCAGTTCTTGAAAGGGGCTTGTAAGGCAGATGAGGAGAGACACAGAGCCTGTAGCAATTGGACAAGGTGAAATGATCAAAAACTAAAAGAAGATAGATTCAGATATAAAGAAGACATTTTTCTACAATGAGGGTGCTGAAATACCAAAACAAGTTGCCCAGGGAGGTTGTGGATGCCCCATCCTGGGAAACATTGAAGGTCGGGTTGAACAGGGCTCTAAGTGACATGATCTAGTTGATCTCTGCTCCTTGTATAGGAGCTGGACTAGCTGACTTCTAAAGATCACTTTCAAAGCTAATTATTCTGTGATTCTACAATTCTAAATTCTGTTTGGCTCTGAGTGTGTTCATATCCTTCAGTAATAGCCAGGATGTCTCAGGACAGCTGTCATATTCCCCTGCTGCATGGAGGCACAGGGGAGAAGAAAACCTGCCAGGAATCTAGGCTCATCCAAATATGAGTTTGGAGTATTTTCATAGGACTCGTGTTGCGTGGTCCTCTCAATGGAACAGAGGTTCCTAATTCCATGTACACATAATATTGAAAAATTTGTCTTAGTTTTATTATATTTTACGTTGCTTTTTAAACTTATATTTAAAGAGAAAAGAGGTGAAAGCTGTGGTAACAGCTAGGCTAGGCTTATCTCTGCAGCTTGCTGAAGATATGTGAAATGACATAAAATGTGAGTATCAAAAATTAAATCAGCATTGGTTGCCTCTGATGCATGTTTATGGATTTATGCTCTGCTGTACAGCTTTGGTGGAAACAGCACAAGAAAACTGTTCTTAATACATCTAAAGGTGGTCACCGCATTTGCAATTGACAGTCACAAGCAGACACTGCAGATCTTTTCAGTACACATAGAGTCTTGGAAATAAAAGAGACCAAGAGCAGAAGGAAGGTACAGATCCCATTGTCCTCCACTGCAGGCTCTGTATTAGAGATATGAGATGCCCAGAGATACACACTGCAATATCATGTTATTGCATGGGAACAATATCCTACAGCACTTGACGTCAGTTCCTCCTGCACACATAAAGCAAACAGTCACATGGGCATCACCAGGGTGTTTTCTTTTCCTCTACAGAAGAGATTCTGTTTTCAGGCCCAAGATGAGGGCTCAGCAGCCACCTACAGAGGCACATCAAAGGAGGCCCCCCACAGCTGCAAAGGGAAACTGGCTGGGATTACACAGAGACACTACAGCACAGAGAAGCTTCGCAGCCAGCTGGGTGCATAAAGAGCTTGATACAGTGAGAAATGGCCTCATGCAAGCCAGTTTCTAAGTAAAGCTAAGGCTCCTAGCATGTGGAAAGGACTGGGGAAAAAAAAACCCAGCCTCAATAATGCTTAATTTTTTTTTTCTGGCTGCATATAATGTTTTCTGCTTTTAGTACAATTTGATTTGATTTTGGCTAACAGATTTTACTAAGGGTCTTTTTGCCATTTCTGTATTGAAGTGAGTATTGCCCATTAAATATAAAATCTTGTTTCTGTAGGAAAAGGATATCTAGTGAATCAAGATTATACCAAATTATTACTGAACATTTCAAAATACTGAGGCTGACATACATCACCGTTGCTAAAGAGATTGTAAATATAAAGAAAATTGAAGTGCAAAAGTAAAAATATCTAGAATAATTAAAGGACATATGAGCCTGGATAAAAAGACTAGTTCTGCATGTCTGTAAGCACATTTGTAATGTTATAACTCTCAATGTATGCTCCTGTCTCAAAAGCTATTAGCATGCACAAAGTAAAGCAGCTTTCTAAGACACTGGAATACTGGACAACTCATTCTCTCTTTGTTTTGAAGGGATCCTGGGGAGCTGTAGCTTTCAATGCTGAGAATTTCCCCAATCTGTTCTTTGCACCAGAAAGTCACCTTTGTCTTCTAACATAATTCCAAATGTAGACAGAAACCGTAAGTTGTTGTTTCATCATCCAACTTTTAAGTTGTAACACAGGGAGAAAACTGAAGTAATTGTAATACTTCTGTCTTTATCTAATGAGGAATATATTGTATCAAGTTTATAGAACATGAAATGCATTATGCACAAAAGCCTGTGACTGAAGAACTCAAAGCTAAGAAAGCTCTTTGAAGTATCTGTTATATATTCTGTAAACAGCCTTTGCTTCTATCAGCATTCTGTTCAACACACTTCAAGAGACAGAAATTCAGCCTTAAAGTCAGTCAAGTCAATATCTCTCTGCATCTCTCTGCTAAGAACCTACAGGAAAATCTTGACCATGAGGAGAGATCCTTCATGCCAGATTCACCTAAGAGATTCAAGAGCTGGAGACTTGTCAAGCACCCCAGAGAAGCCCCAAAGCCCTGCCACAGACACTGGGAAACTACGATGGGCTCCAAGCTATTAGCTCCCTACTCCTCTGGAGCACCTTGATTTCAACCCCATGCACAACAGCTCAGACTCTGGGGCAAACCAAGCACCCCTGACATTATCAGAGCTTGATGTCTTTTTCTGCCTGGCTTCAGGGGTGGCTTAATAGCCAGATAGCTTGGTCTGGGACACTCTACATCCACAGAGACAACCTAACCCACCGCTACTGCACAGCCTCTGAGGCTGCTCTGGGACAGCCTGGGTCATCATGGCTATTGAGGCTGCTCAAAGAGGGCTTGAAATGCCCAGGCTTCTGTGGCTTCTCATAGATGCTACTTCAGGCACTTTGAATGCCACCCTCAACACAGAGCAATTTCTCTCCTCAGCTTCCTAGGCTGCTCAGGGACATCTTGAACCCCTGGCCTCATGAGTGCCTTGGTCCCCATCCTGAAGATTGCTGCTCTGAGATACCTTGATTTCATCCCTTCCCAGACAAACAGTCTCCACCAGGAGGTCTGAATTCCTCTCCCCACCTGGCCTTCAGGGTGACTTGACATGCCTCTTAGTCTTTGCCACCTGCTCAGAGATGATGTGAGCCTTTATCCACCGCACTGCAACCTCAGAAATTTATTCCTTTCCCAAATTCAAAGGCTGCTACAGGGATCCTTGTTGTCCTCTTCCAAGCCCTGCCCCAACCAATAGACTGTCCAGGGATGGCTTAAGCATCCAACCCTTGCCCAGTCACACTGACAGCTTTAGCCCAGTTCCTCACTTTGACTATTCATCCAGTTTTTAGGGCTCTTTAGGCACAGACTAAATCACCCCCAGCCATCCCAGAGGAGACTGAGAGCTCAGGCAAGAGTGTCTTGAAGGTCTGTATCACCAAGGCACAGTCAAACAGGTTCTGAGCAGGGTAGGCAGACCCGGATGCTGCTATCGAGGTCCATTGACAGTCCCAGACTGTTGAAGGTAAGGTGATGACTCAGGTTTAGGTATGTCCTGGGAATCTTGTCAGGAGGAGCAGCTAGAGACTGGCCTGGAGACAGGCCACATCCAGCTAGGACACAGGAACAGAAACAGGAGTGGAAACACATACACCTCAACAGTGTAGCTTAAAACAAGGCTGAAGGCTCAGGCTTGAGGTTAAGTGGACATCCCGGGCTGTGGACAGAGCCCTAGATGTGGCAGATCAGGGCCATTAAGACCTTTTAACACACTCAGTGCCCCAACAACCTGACAAAGTTACTCACCACAACACAAAACTGATTGAGGAAACACACAGGAGCTCCCACAGTAGCAAAGTGGAGTCCCTTTGACTTGGAGACCATGTCTGGCTTCCGCCAGTCTAATGATTTGGCTCAGACACAACATTTTTCACATCCTCAGGATGTTAAAAGCCTGTTGACAGAAGTATGGTGTAAAAACTAGGAGTTAAATGCTGCCTGACTCAGGGTCTGTAGCAAGGAAGATGGGCAAGGAATAGGAAGCAAGGTTGACTTGCAGAGCATTTCAAGCACCCCTAAATAGCAGTAGTTATCAAGGAGGTCACACACACATTTCAGGAAGTCATCTCACTAGGATGCAATGAAGTGATGCCACTTATTGAAATTTCTTATGAGATTAGCACAGGAATCACAACTGCTTTGACACCATGGAGTGATATCTCTGCAGGAATTGTGCTTTTCCTGTGATTTCATGGACTGAAGGGTTCTGCAGGACTGCATTAAAGTGGCAGAGATCCAGACAACTGTAGAGAGTTCTTCAAGGAGGAAAACTGTGAGAATGTGAAATTCACAGAGAGAGTGCAAAAAGAACCTAAAAGTGTATTCCAGTGTATCCTGGAGATAAATATAGCCCTAAAGAAATACTGAAAGACAGTCATGGGCTGGGGAGTACTCAGACTGTGCCAATATAAAGGTCTTCCTACTCAGGAGCCCCAGGGGCAAGGGTTGTTACAGAACCACATAAACTAGATGGCTCCACAGATCTGATCAAATATAAACTCACCCTACTGCACAGAAATTAGCTTAGGTTTGGAGCCTTGCTGATGAACTCCTGCCACTGTCACACTTGCAGAATCAAGGAGGAAGGAGCACAGTCACATTATCTTTAAGACTGGTGCTCAGTAACTGTATGAGATGAACCTCTGGAGTCATCTATCCATGAATTGGAGAAGTGACTTCTAAAATCAGGAAGGTCCAGAACACTTTCTATGTCTGAAATGCATTAAAGAACTCCAGTATGTGTACAGAAATTTTTCTAAGCCTCTTTGCTGTGGCATTGTTCACATGGAGTGACAGCAGGCTTGACTAGTAGTTCAAAATTTACTGCCTGCTTGTAATATGAATACAGTTTTAAACAGCTTTGGATCCTTTCTAAGTAACCCCAAAGATTAAAAACAAATTTGTAATTCCTTTGATTAAAAAAAAAATCCAGCATGTTGTCAGGACTAACAAAGATTTGCACAATGGCTGGCTGGACTGTCAAGTCCTAACAGAGTCCTGGTGAATTCCTGCTGCAGTACTTATTGCCTGAAGGTTCACTGCTCAGTAAACAGAATGGTGCATTTAAATTTAAGATTACTTTTGGAATTTAATAGTTCTGGGCATGGACAAGCTAAAGGCTATGATGGAGTTCCTTAAAAGAGGCAGTAAGTTTAGCGGGGCTAAATTATTTGTTTGGATTCCAGCCATGGCCTGAAAACTTGGAGCAGAGGGAGGCAAGCTGGTTTGATCAAGAGGAAAAGAAGCTTTCTTCTTGGGTACATAGAGCAACAATTCCACTGAGTACAGAAAAGCAAATGAAATATCAAGGGAGGAAAAGGCCTGAAACAGTCCTGAAATAAAGTATTTGCTTAGATCTGTTCCTGATTGTTGCACCCAGAAATAGAAATAATCCCTAGAGAGTCATGTCTTGTCTTGCTGTAACAGCAAACTCTTATGCATCTCCTGGTTTATGCCAGAAGCACTGTGAATTTCAGACTTCAAGAAGGCTGAATCTCAGGATCAAGCAGCATGTTCATTTAGTCACAGCTGTCTGACAAGAGGGCTTTCAGCTGTGTGGGTTATTCCTTCAGAACCATCAGTGTCTTCTGTATGTGGCATGACAGAATTCACATGGGTGATAATCCTCGTATCAACCATGAAGATGCTTCTGGCTGATCCTCATTTGCCTGTGAGAGCTATTTAAGCCCCTGAGTCTTTACAGCCTTGCTCTGGTGTCAGTTTCTCATTGCCCATGGTTTCATATTTCTCCCTGGATCCAGTGATGACAAGGGAAGACAATGCATTCACCTCATGGTGATAGAAAGTGCTGGATTTTGGTAGTTTGAAGAGTGGTGAAGTTAAGAAAGACCAACTGGATTTTGAGGCATTGATTTCAGGAGCCTCTGAGCACAAATGAGATGTTAAACACTGAGAGAAGAGCTCCACCGCTGCTGACTTTCTCTCTGATGTCTCTGAAGGAAACAGAGAATTCATTCAATCCATGAGCCAGAGAGGAGACTGAAGAATTGATTGTCCTGGTCAACCTCACCACACCAGTCCATGGACACCATTTCAGTTCAGACCTGAGTCATCACGCCTGATCTGAGCATCCCATTCCTGAATTATTGTTCATGTATTCTGAACTGTTAACAAAAAACATCCAAATTCTGGTCTCTACTGCCTTGTGAGCATAGAGGTTACCTTCTTTCCTCCTCCTGCCACATCTCTGAGGTTGCCCCATAACCTATCCCCATTCCTACTTCTCCTTTCTGTTTGTTTGTTTTTTTTCTATAAGGATCTTGGCAAGCTCGTGTGGAGCCAGACACTGTTCCCACAGCCACATCTTGGAGAGTGAGCACCAGTGAGATTTCTTCTCATCCAGATTCAGCAGCAGGGAAAAAGAGACCCTGGTTTTGTTATGATACTGCTGGTCCTTCAAATACCTTTCAAAGTAGCACCTTCCACTGCTTCTACTCATTCTCTTGTCCAAAAGCAGTGCTACAATGGGTTCACCAGTCATCCCTTTGCTGCTGGGACAGACGGTTGGTGTCCTGGCCTTGGCTCCTGTCCATCATTTTGAAATGCCCATTTTACTCTTCATAGGGTCATAGCTGGAGGGACTGAGGAGGAGAATGTGATGAAGGGGATGGAGGCAAAGCCTCACTGCTAGTGATCCACTAGGTCAGAATTTGATAAATAATTAGAGGAATATTTACAAACAGGAGGGATACCCATAGTTACCCATAGCTAAAGAACAAATAACGTAAATACACAAGGTAGCAGAGCTTGTCCTGCCATCCTTGAGGACACATAATGTCAACCAAAGCCAAAGGAAAAGAACTGCAAAAGAGCTTCTATTCAGCAGGGAGCACGTGCAGCTGTTTAAAAGACCTTCTGAGTGTGGCTGGGTTATTCACTTGTTCAGAGTTAAGTGTGTACTTAGGCTGACTCCTAAACAGAGGCCCAAAGGCAGTCAGGATTTGACCCAGATCACATAATGATTTAGTGAGGCTGTAGGAAATAATCTCTGAATGCTCTGTCCCTTACTGCAGCCAGTGAATCATGGTGTCTCTCTAGGCGATCTGACTGGCATAATCCGAGGGGGAAAGTAGGCAAATAAAACAGGATTTCCATTTCATCAAGATAAAGCTGTAGCCAGAGCTGATAACAGGTTACTTGAAAGAATGCTGGTCATGTACGCTTAGTGATTGTTGCTTAATTTGTTTAAGCTGAAAAAGCCTATTTCTACAGTGGAATACAAATTAGGGTAATTATGTTGTGATGGAGTACTGCGTGTATAAGATGAAAGCCTTTCTTTACAAAAGCCTCTTCATCACTTGAGTAGAAGAAAATAAAATCCTGCTTAAACAACATATTGTTTTCTGTATTTCCATTTGAACAAAAGACTTTTTAATCATTTCTCTCCCCCCTGTAATATTGCATTCTAAAACCGTGTTTACTCTTGGCGACATCAAAATTAAACTCTCTAACATGCATTCCGATATGTAAATACAAAAGGACTGAGGTAAAGATAGTAATTTACATTTGTTTCATGACTTCTCTAGCCTATTAGTAGGCAGGCATTCAGGATATATATTTTTTTCACATTTCCTTGACCATCACAGTCACTCGTAAGCTTTCTTCTGTCTTAGTACTCTGTATGTGGCATAAAAACACAACATTCAGTGATGTTTGTAGTAGGTTAAAATAAAGTACTGTCTCGCCTCTTTATATTCACAGACACTACTGAGTTCTCTCAAGAGCTGGAATAGGTATGCTCAGATCATCACCGGATCATAAACTACTCAGATACAAATCCAAAGCAATTAATTGCTCATATATGTGGATGCACGATAACTATTTCAACTTCTAATAATCATCATTTCCACTTTCTGTCTGAACTGCAGTTTCTGTTTCACACAAGGCATCTTCTAAAGCATCAGAGTGAAGTATTTATTGCACAGGCTTATGCCCACTCAGTGCACAGACACACTTGTACACATATCCAAATGATCTTATTCTGAACATACTTATTCACATAAGCAAATCTTTCTGTACTTAGTTCCAGTGAATGGCTGTGCAACTAAGACTTGCAGAAGAATTTGCTGGATTGTGCCCTTAGTTAACATGACAGGTGAGAAAATGGATTTCCTTTGTACAGGAATAGTAGACAATGTTAAAGTGAATACATGGGGAATCATTATGCATTCTCTTCACACTGCAATTCAAAACCAGTATTTGAAGTTTGGGGAAATTGTCTTAATTAGGATTATTTTAAATTATGGCAATTTAAAGCCAGGCAATTTAATTACCGGGAAGACAGATCAAAGCAAATGCTCAAAATGGACATTTTAAAATGACTTGTCAAGGAAGATGGAGTTTAATAAAATAAAGGGGGAAAGAGAGTAAATATGCAGATTGCTCATGTATTCCCCTCCCAAGGAGCTAATGAGACTCCCTCCCTGGCTTCATGTGCTTGGCTGGAAAACCAGTCATACTTGTAAGTTACAGATGTGTCAGAGGTGGTATATGTACATAGAAAGAGAAAAGCAGAACAAATCTTCTGATTGCAAAAGAAAACATTTTCTACCTTACTTTTGCAAAAGTAAGGCTGGTATTTATGCATTCAGGTAAGGCAAGATGTCTGAATTATAGCTTTTTTAGAGCTCTGACTGTCTGGGATGCAAGAAGGAGCCTAAAAATGGCAGACGTGTTTGGAGTTGAAGCAGCTAAGGAGAAGATACACGTTGTGCCTAGGGCTGCCTGCCCTTGTTAATGCACAAATATGCCAACAGTGGCACAAGGAGGGGAGCAGCTCTCATACCTCTGCCTGTGAGTGCAGAGGGAACCAAAGTTGCTCAATAATGTAAATTCAGAAGGGAGTAGAGCTTGTCCTTCCATCCTTGAGGACACATAATATCAACCAAAGCAAAAGAACAGCAAAAGAGCCTCTATTCAGCAGGGAGCATGTGCAGCTATTTAACAGATCTTCTTTTAAAAGACCATTTGCTTATTCATGATCTATTTTCATTTGTTTCTGATGTCTAGCAACCTGAGATAAAGCATATTCCCAAAGTTTCTAGAATTAAAGAGTGTAGCAAGTATGAGAAGCAAAATTCACTTACTAGAAGTATCTATTAATTTTGTAATAATAAATAAATTCATTAGTCTATGACTAAAATCTACCACTTTTGTCTATTGCTATGATTGCTTTTCATAAAGTCAATAAATTGAAGGCCACTAAACAAAAGTGTGTGATTAGAAAGCAACCAAAACAATTAAGTGATTATTAAACTCTTAAATGGACAGGGAAAGTCAATTGCCTCTTTGTCGTTCTTGACAATATGTAGCTTTTGAGACTCCACATTTTTATTGTCTTTTTTTCCTTTCCTAATTAAAGAGGTTCACAGAATATGCTATGAAACAAAATGTTTTTATTGTATTATTTGGTGATAATATAATTTATTATATTGTTTGCATTGAGCTTGTCTTGTCTCCTTCTGGATACAAAAAAAGCTTCAGTTAAGGCCACCCTATGGTATTCCTTTGCAGTATTTTTTTTTGTATTCTGTAATAAAGAGCAAATTTTCTCCATTTCAGTCATCCAAAGTGATGTTCGCAGTCACATCAGAAAGCACCATCATTTCCTTGGTAGTGAGGTATCACACCTCACAGTAGAGCACATTTTGAGGAATGATATTCAAAATATTTTGTAACGATGATGCCCTTAGGCTCAGCTCTGACAAAAGAGAGAGCACGGGGTTTTATCTTTGTGGTCTGAAGTGAGCCATTTTACGGAGCTGATCGAGCAGAGCTCTGGGTGACTCTTACCTTCATACACTGTGATATTTCTGTAAGATTATTCTGCCCTCTGAACCTCTCACTGGCATCCCGTGGGAGTTACCCTTGTGTATGTGACAGCTGAATTGGTCCTTGGTGAATTTTTAGCTCATGGAGCTACACACACAACTTTGGTTAACAATAACATGTTGCTATGGGAGCTTGGTGTGTGCAACTCCCTGCTTACTGTGCCGAACATTGAGCTGGAAGGCAAATGTAAGTACGTCTGGTATTAGCCTAATTATTAAGTGGAATTAGAGTCTGGTGCTCTATGAATATCAACCAGAGAAGGAGCGTAGTGTGAATGAGGATGCTCGCCAGCAGTGGCTGAGGTGCTTCTTCTGCATTCCTTTAAACAGAAATCACATCCATAGCCGGGAGACTAATTATTTTGGAACCTAAGGGAAATGCAGCCTATGTAAGAGAGAGAGTGATCTGCAGTTAAGGATCAGTGAGCCAGCTAATGGCTGGTTAGTCAGGAGGGTACAACTCCAGAATGTTAATAAAACGTGTCTGAAGTCCAACACCTCAGGGAAGAGGCTAAATGCTGCAGAAGATGTATGGAGACAGAGGCTCTGTTGTTTTCTGACGCTGAACTACTCCTTTAAAGCAGGTTTTAAATATGTTTTGAGACTTACATATGAATTTCAAAATACCTGCAGGATAATAAAATAAAATGCATTGTGGTGGAAGCAAATGCAGTTTATAAAAGCAAAATATAACCATTTTGTGAAGTGCATAAAACAAGTTTGGTGTTTGCTTTGCAGGTGTACAGTACAATAGAGGCTTCACTGGTTTTCATCATCCTCTCACTAATGTAGATCTTGACTTATTAACCAAAACAGCATGTAGTGTTTTAAATATACCATATAAATGCTAGCTGTTTAATCCTCATGAGAAATAATGAGGTTCAATGCTATAGCCTTACTCTATGGACTGAGAGGATAAAGTAGAGATCAGTTAAAGGTTTAGACAAGAAAGCCTGTAGCAATCACCAAACTGCAATTTAAGATGTAATACACAAAGTGCTTGTTATTTTATTTTGCCTGATATAGTGCATGCAGCTGCACAATAAGTGCTGCAAACTAATATATTGATAAACACAAGGGAACACCTTGCTCCTTAAAAACGTCCCCTCTCAGAAGACCAACTGCTGGTGTGAGGACCCAGGCTGGTGTGAGGCTTAGGGTCACAGAATGGATCCCACGCACCTCAGAGACCTGAGCAACAGGGAAACTGCAGGAATAGCTCAGAAGCAGGTGATGGAGCAGCTCCTAGAGCTGCATCTGGAAGCAGACACAGCTCTGTGTCATGGTGGCCCAGCCACAGACAGACTCCACCAATCAATCAATTCTTGGCAGGAGATCCTGCTCAGGTCCATCTGTCCACAACCCTCTGAGAGATTCCTGTTCAGTAGAGAGACCTTTTATAATTGAGGGAAGAGCAGGTATGTGCTTTGCAACTCTTATGTCTCAAACCACAGCACAAGTCACTTATGCTGTTGGCAGAATCGGGATAGTTTCCTGAGCAACAAACAGGGACAGGTATTTATCTGAGGAAGCTGCTACTGTGATGTCATCCCCAAGGCATTCTGTCGTGTCAGCCTTATAGAAGCAGTCCTTGGAGATGACTACAGCATCCTTCTGCAACTAACACTATCACACAAGCAGTCTCTTGTAGTCTAATGTCTTCTTCTACAGGTGTTTATTAATCCATAGTCTAAATTGTCTGTTTACTCCACTGCCTACTCTACTTCTTCTACCAGTTGTTGCTGTAATCACATAATCACAAAATTACAATTAAGGTCACTGAGTCCAACCATTAACCTAACAATGCCAAGTCCACCACTAAGACACGTCCCTAAGCAGCACTAGTGTTCTAATGGTAGTTTCTCTTCCAAAATATCATTTGAAAGAGAGCAAAAAAAAATTTATACTATCTACACTGATACAAGAACTCAACTCTTGTCAATAGAAAGAATTCTATTTACAAAAGGCTAATTAAATTTGCTCTTGAGCTGCCAAAAGCTCTCACAGGAAAGATGCACCAGCAGATGTATTTGCAGTCTTCAGCTTTTGAAACCAGATATTTTAGTAGATCAGTCATTTTACTGGCAACAATGTTTAGATGAAATATTTTTTAGGAGTTAGAAACACTTCAGCATAAATTAGTGTATGTATATAGCAAGGTGGTAGGAGAATTTACAAGTAAACCAGAACCAGTGGAGAATTTGTGCTCCATTCAGAAAAGTGAAGTGTCTAGTTTTGAAGAATTAACAGTGTTAAGTTTTAATCTAGTGAGGAAAGTGAAATGTTTGGACACTCAGGTCATGATCTCCATGTTCATATGGTGCAACAGCAGATCAGATGATGACTTTGCACCAGCTCCACCAATCAATCAATCAGCCTTGAGGTACTGAGTGAGGTACAGAGTGAGGGCTCTTGCTAATGACTGTCCATTTAATGATAACTGTTACCTGTTGGTCATGTGTCACTTGACTTGAATGCATTTTACCACACCTCTATAGGTATCTGAAATAAAAATGTCCAGAATATCCCAGGCAACCAGTAACAGACACAGATATCAGTGTACAGTATAGGAGCTTTAAGCAAAAGCTTATCCTTATTTCCATTCTTTTGCCTTCAATAAGCTCTGGCGTCTTTTTCGTATTTGTGATCCCACATTGGTAGAGATGGACACATAAATTCGAAACAATACTTTGGCATGCTTCCCAAAAAATGAGTTCATACTATGAGAAATGGATTCTTGATAGAAATTGCATGCTTGCAATTGTTTTTGACCTGTTTTTATTTCCACGTCATGGGTAATTTTGTAACAATGAAGTTTGCAAGGAAAGCTCATTGAGTGTTTATGGTGAGACCCCTCCAAAATGCAGTCAGCATGTTTGGTATTTGAAAATACAGCCACAGCACATGAAGCCCCAGAGTGAAAGGAAATCTGGACTGAGTTTTGGAAAGTGGGAAGTGGGGATCCGCACCCAGAATGGGGTGTTGGGTTGCACAGCTGCACTACACCGTCCTTGTACTGGGAACTGGAGCGACCAGCCACAGCACAGGAGCATGCCTGCTAATGATGGGCTGTTGAGAGATATTACCCTCCATTATTTCAGCAATGCCATGGTGTATTTGTTATTTAGGGATTATGCAATAGATCCTGCTTTCCTAACCATAGGGGAGACCAAACACCTACAGGAGGTTTCTTTGCTCTCAGCTGTATGTGACTGCCCTTTCTGCACATCTTCTGGGCTGTGCTTGAGTGGAAAAGACAAGAGCATGGCACATTCCTGCTCAGTTAACTGCCCCAAAAACTGCCTTCACCTAAAATGCTTGAAATACCTGAGCTGGTTTTTGCTGCTGATTCAACTTGTGATTTCTGTGTCAGGCCCCTGAGGACACCACCTTCAAGCCCTACTGTCCCCAAAGGGCTACCCGGGTACCACCTCCAGTCAGGCTGACAGATTCATTTTTAACTCAGCCATGCCCCATCCCAACCCCATCTCTGCCCTGTTTCTGACCAGGGCTCAGCTCAGCACCATGAGGAGTTTATCTCCTGGGCTCACCACTTGCCACAAGTGTCAGGGACTTTTGGTGCCCATGTGACAGCATCCATCAGGGGCTACAGCCAGCCCTCGCGTCCTTGTAGCACCTCATTCTGTGACTCCATTATGGGGCAGCCCTGCTCTTGCTGAGACCCACAAAACACATTTTCAAAGACCAAACATCAATAATTAGATATTATAGCTGATGTAGCAGAGCTATAGCCCATGTTATTCCCATATGTTTGTCCATATGATTTCCTGGCCTATTCTGCTCAAAAATCTGCTTTCTAGAAGTCTGCTCAAAAGCAACTTTTGTTGCAGTATTGATCAAGACAATGAAGCAATCTTTGAACCTCAAGACAGTTAATACACCAGATTTTTAGTTTAGTAGGTTCTTTATTTAACATCATATTAAAGGAGGCAAGTTTGCTGAATCGAAGAAACTCTCAGTATGGAGATTGAGCACAATCTTTCAGCTCTGCTTCCTCAAGTTTATGTCAGTCTCTGCTTGTCAGATATGCTATATAAAAATGTAAACCCAGACTTTTTTACTGTGCCATTGCACTGGAGGTGAAAGTGTCACAATTATGTGATTTCAACAAAGTATGTTCTTCATCTACGAAGTAATGAAAAAAAACCCCAAACCACAAGATTCATTGTGTGTTTCTGATCTTACCAGTGTGCTAGATGTTCTTTGAACACAATACACTCCAGAGTGTATAGTGGAGCACAAAAACATGGTCAAAGTGGTGGGACAACAGGCTATAGGCTGACCTTTGCCTGAAAAGATCCAGTCCAGGCCCCTTAACCACAGTCTTGCAGATACTGTTGAGTTACTGAGTCCTGTTCTGACTTCCCAGGATTATTTATGTATTTGGCTAGGTGTCTTCCCTCTGTTGGCTGACTGCCCTACCCCCTAGGCTTTTATTTGATGTTTCTTCTTGCCTGCCTTCCTTCTGGCCTCATAACTCTTGCATTCCTCCCTCTGCCGCAGCCCAGGGGTAGAGGATGTGGCCCCCACTCAGCTGCTCTCCACTTCCAAGGCTCCCCAGGACTGTCATGCTGTCCCACTCAACCCTGTAACAGCTCACAGCCCACTTGGCTTAGAATTTCCCCCTTATCACTCAGACTGTCTCTGAAAATAAACTCAAACTCCTGTTTCAGAGAGAATCAGGCTGCTGAAGAGGGAGTCAGGGCTAAAGTACAGCATTTCTGACCCAGCTGTGCTAACCGAGGGTCAGGCAGATTGTGTTTTGAAGTTTAACATTTCAGTTTAAGCATTTTTCTGCATTTTCTGCAAGACTCTTATGTGTCCAGGTACCTAATCTGCCTATGAAACCTACCAAGGAAGCAATAAGGTACCTTTCTGGGTTGCACCAGGGTTGACATAACCATGCTGGACTTGTGCAAGGCATTTGACACTGTCCCGCATGACATCCTGGTCTCCAAACTGGAAAAGAATGGGTTTGATGGATGGACCACTCGCTGGATAAGGAGCTGGTTGAATGGTCGAACTCAAAGAGTTTCAGTCAATGGCTCATTGTCCAAGTGGAAACCAGTGACGAGTGGTGTTCCCCAAGGATCAGTACTGGGACCAGTGCTATTGAACATCTTCGTAGGAGATATGGACAGTGGGATTGAGTGCACCCTCAGCAAATTTGCAGATGACACCAAGCTGTGTGGTGCAGTTGATACACCTGAAGGAAGGGATGCCATCCAGAGGGACCTTGACAGGCTTGAGAGGTGGGCCCAAGCCAACCTCATGAAGTTCAACAAGGCCAAGTGCAAGGTCCTGCACCTGGGTGGAAGCAATCCCAAGCACAGATACAGGCTGGGTGGAGAGTGGCTTGAGTGCAGCTCTGTAGAGAAAGACTTGGGTGTGTCAGTTGATGACAAACTCAACATGAGCCAGCAGTGTGCACTCGCAGCCAAGAAGGCCAACCAAATCCTGGGTTGCATCAAGAGGAGTGTGACCAGCAGGTCAAGAGAGGTGATTTTACCCCTCTACTCGGCACTGGTGAGACCCCACCTGGAGTATTGCGTCCAGTTCTGGAGCCCTCAACACAGGAAGGACATTGAGCTGTTGGAGAGGGTCCAGAGAAGGGCCACGAAGATGATCAAAGGGTTGGAGCAACTGCCCTATGAGGACAGGCTGAAGGAGTTGGGGTTGTTCAGCCTGGAGAAGAGAAGGCTCAGAGGGGACCTCAGAGTAACTTCTCAGTACCTGAGGGGGTCCTACAGAAAGGCAGGGGAAGGAATTTTTAACATAATATCGGATGGGAGGACTAGAAACAATGGATATAAATTAGAGGGGGATAGATTTAGACTAGACATAAGAAAGAAATTCTTTACAGTGAGGGTGGTGCGGCACTGGAACAGGTTGCCCAGGGAGGTTGTGGATGCCCATCTCTGGAGGTGTTCAAGACTAGGCTGGACAGGGCACTGGGCAGCCTGGTCTAGTGGGAGGTGTCCCTGCCTATGGCAGGGTGGTTGGAACTCGATGATCTTTAAGGTCCCTTCCAACCCAAACTATTCTATGATTCTATGATTCTATGCTACATTCGGATAGGCAACAGCCAGCTCACTTTGCTGCCACTGCCAACACTGTGGTCCAAAATCCATTGCCGGGTAAGATGAGGTGGCCATAAAATGTTTGGCACTGAGTTTTACCCAATCCCCAAGAACATTGGTACTTGGAAGGAGAAGCAGTCTTGCCTCCTTACAAGATTCCCCAAGGGGGGATTTTCTTTAATGGCTTCTTTTTTTCCCCTTTACTACACCTTGCAGAGACTTCGTATATGCAAGGTAAGGATTTTGTAATTTTTAAGGTACCATGAAGAAGATGCTGCACTCCATCAGATCTTTCTTGGTTACATCAGGAGTCAGGATTTAGTCTTGGTTTAAGGATAAGGAAATGTGGATCAGATTTTATTCAGATTCAACCCCAAAACAAATTTTTTATTAGTTTAGTTGTTAAGTTTGCTTTAGCATAGGGTTTTCTTTTTTAGGTTGGTTTGTTGGGTCTTTTTCTTTTACCCATAAACATACTGAACGTTTATGTGCTCTGAACATCACTTGCATGGAAAATGAGGGTTAGAGAGAAAATTTACCTTAATGACTCTTCAAAACAGCTGCATTGCAGCCCAAGTCCTCAGGTGTGGCATAGCAGGAACAATTAATTATTTCCTCTCACCTGGCCAGCTTTGTTGACCTGAAAATCCCTAAATTGAGAAGAGGGAAGAATAGCCATCCTTCTAAGTGATGATCAATTCACTCTGAGCCTGTCAGCCCGGTCTGTATAACTGCTGTGTAGTTTCAGCTTAACAGAACTGATGTAGAGAGACAAATTGAACTGGAAATATACACCTAGTACCTGTTGCTGTAAGGTAACACCCTTGGTTGTTTTTCCCTGAAGCTACTTGACTTTATTTTCCTGGAGCTGCTTATGCCGCTGTGACAAATAATAGATTTGTTTGTCTAAATCCAGTCTTTAGATGCCTGAGAACACACCTGAAAATACCACACTTATAGCAACAGGGTGCTCTCACTTCAATTCTATGTGTGCCTTTTCTACCAAGATCAGTGGAGTCTCATGTTAACAGAGCAAAATATTTTATCTCCACTTTATGCCTAACCAAGAAGTTAAACATGATACAAACTCTTTAGGCTGGTCAGAAACAAGATTGAAATGCTGGAGCTAATTTGTCCCTGGTGCTATGACTTTTGAGATGGATATTGATCATGCAAATCTTGCTGTAATAATTCTTGAAGTTGGCTGACACTTGAATGTTTAATCCTTTGACCTTTATGATGCATTAATGTTTTCAACATATTTATCTAAACTTTTAAGAAAAAGACATCTCAAATTATGCACAGAGGTTAAAAAAAAAAAAAAGAAAGGAAAGAAATCTGGAACTAATAAACTTGTGGAGCTTGTAAATTCCTTCTTTCCAAGTTATTCATCCTAAAGAGGGTATGAGCTATGCTTCTTAGAAACAAAAATGCAGACAGAGGAATGGGACACTTAATGAGCATAATATATCTGGAGGCTTCAGGCTGAGGACAATTTACGCAAAGTATCTGCCTTTCCAGTGAAATCTCTTAAATTTCTCTCCCAAAATGAAAGGTTTCTATTACAAATAACTCAGAATTAATGACAAATTAATCAAAATCTGACTAGTGGATCACTGGCCTTTGATGGAGTTTATGTCCCTGTTAACTTTGCTGTGACTCTTTCATAGTTCGGGAGGTTTAGTATATGTGGAAAAAAATTTTTTTTTCACCCTTTTTTTAACCATCACCACTTCAATTGTGGATGAAAGAACACTGAATAAAGGGCTAAGGAAAATCTTATAGGGGTAAAAACCACAGAGAGGAAATTTAAAGCCACAGAATATTTTTTTAGAGAGTTGATCACATGAAAACAGGAAAGAAGATGATTAAATTGAAAATATTTGGCAACCTTTAGTATAATAGACATCAGTAATCATTTGCTGCTGTGTTTACTGTATAAACCATATATGAACTAGCTAAGTATACATAGAACATGATGGATATCAGGTGTGAATCACATTATGTGTGCATTGCCTTGTGATTTGCAACAGTATGTGTTTTCCCATCAACATTCCCAAAGTCTGTGAAAGGCAGACTATGGGATTGGGACTGCAGACCTTAAAACTGAATTAGTGCATCAATAATACAGGGTAAGCTCCTCTATCACTTATGTATCTTGCCTCCTATGAGAAGTGTCATCCATCCACGAGTTCTCAGCTGGGATCTCTCATTCAGTCTCAAAGCAGTAGAGTTGTAAGACCTCATGGTGATACATCAGGGGACTGATACTACTTCTCAGCCCTATCAAAGGTTGGTAATTTCACTTTTTTCCACATGAACTGGGTGTCTGGATTACCTGTAGTGCTCAACCCTTAAAGTGCAGAAAGAAAGAGTATTTTTGTACCTGACTCCACTGCTTTGGGTCTCTGCTTCTACCCATGAAGTGTAGATATAGCTGGTTCTATAGAAGAGTAGTAGTACTTCATAGGTTTAAAAATAGATTTTTATGAAATAATTTTTTTTGTTATTATTAAAATACCAGGATGGAAATACTGGAAATTTTTGTAAATATTGGGAGACAAAAATGGTCTAACGAAGAACTGATACCTTTGAGGTTAACTGTAACTTTGACAGAGGGAGATTTAACCCAAATGGATGGGTCCAGTGGCTTCACGGGTATTATCTGCTGCCACTAGAGGAGCAGGGCTGTGTTTTTCACCACCTTTTAAGTGATTGATCACCCATGTTCCTGAGACATGAATAAGCATATCTCAAGTATAGGAAGTTTTGGATTTACAGGGGGAAACTCCTCACAGCAATACAAGCTGAGGGCACAGCATGCTTGAGCACCCTGACTCTGTTTCAAAAGCCTCATAAGCTCTCATAGCACAGATTTCTGTAGAATCAATGCAGTGACATGCTGCCAGATGAAAATTGCTAACTATATCCTAGTTATGGAACACTCAGACTAATAGACCCTAGAGGTCCCTGGGAGCAGGTAGGGAAAGCATGAAGCCCTGACTGCTGCCAGATCAACAGCAACACACTGCCTTCATCTCTTTGGCAAGAAAAAATTAAATGTTTCTGCAATTAAAGTTTCAAGTAAAATTTAGGCAGGGACAAAAGCATCTGGGTGGAATTTGATTGGTCTCCTCAGTGTTGTGGAAAATGCCATGAGTTCCATGCCACTGGAAACACTCAGGCCCCTTCTAAAACCCAGGTGATACAATTCCTGGTGTGAACAGGCAGGTTCTGATTTCATTAGAGTCCCCTTGAACACTCCAGCCAGCAGGGAAAGCAAGAGCAGTTTTGAATTATACAGGCTGATTTAATAATGAGAAAATTCTGGTCTTAATGAAAAAAGAATAGTCACACTAATGCAAGAGGATACGCAGAATGTCATCACTTATTACCAAATCTATTGTAATGAATTTTAAATTCCAGTTCTTTATTCCTGCCAGAACAAAGCAGCCACAACTTGCAGACCAACCAGACTCCTTGTGCAGACACAGTGCTAAGTCTCTAGAAACTTGCTTTTCTTTGAAATCAACTTACACATCCCCTTGTAACTCCTCGAAAACCAGCTTGGTTCTAACCATTGGTTGCAAGTCTGAGCACAAACTGTTTTCAATATCAGTCCCCATTTTTCCACGCTGAACTTCAATTCCCAAATTGTCTGTTGGCAATTGCAGTCAATAATGACTACAGAATTTTCTGTTGCATTAACTGTAGCAAACTGAAATCTAATACCTTGGAAAATACAGAAAATACCCCGAGTGTTATAAAAATAAAACAAGTATGTCTGAATGGAGCCCAGCAGCTGTCATCTAATTACTTTAAAATTCAGTATCCAGAAACTATGTTGAGTGACAAGTCAATTTATCCTCATGATGGAAAAGTTCGTGTTCTAGGCACGTGTTTATATTATAACAGCTTCAAGCATATGCTTTTTATTTTTCCCAAGTAGACATATGATGTCTCTTCCCTAGAGGCTCATAGTAGGTTTTCTGCTCATACACTGCTGTTAGTGCACATTTTTCCTTATTGATAGTTTTCAGAGTATGAATCTACACTTCTTGGAAGATGCTGGATTGGCAATCCTGCAAGATACTCCAATTTGCCCTGCTCCTTTCCTTAATCCTGACCTGATGAAACCACTTCCTGGGAAGAGAAAGCCAGTCACTCAACTCAGGTTTACTTTTCAGGGTACTTCTTGTAGTTTTGACATGTGTCTGGAGGAACTAGCAGAAGATCCATATTTGGTTACTAATCTGTTAATTTTGTAGATATAGAAGCCTAAATTCAATTTTTTCTTTTGTGTGCTACTAATTAGGATATGTCTCAAAGGACAGTCTTGCATGGGGCTGAATCAGTCTGACAAAACTTGGTATGATTTTACACAGATTTCTAAAAAATACCTTTTTTCATTTGACTAAGGCATTAAAAAATTTAAAAACAATAATAATAAAAAATTAATCACCTTCTTCTCTGTTAAACTTCAAATCCCTTTCACAACAACCACAATCAAGCATTCAATCATGCCAGATATAAAACCATTGGGGATTTTTTTGTGTAAGGCAAACTGCTTCACAGAGGTGTGTAAAACCAAATCACAGCTCAAGGGTAGAATTTGATGGGGTGAGTCTTCATAAAATTCAGCCTTAAGAAGATGCAGGAATACCTTCTGGTAATGAATTGCAATTGAGGGCTCTGTTTCTTACCAGGTCTATGCCCGTGAGATTTTCAAAACTCAGTTCCCAAGATTCAGAGCGTGGCCCTTGCCTTGGCAGCAGTTCAAATCAGCTGAAATAAAGCTGGAGGTTCCATTTTGTCCAGCTTGCCCAAGAGACAGCTCTGATCCGTGTGGAGGCTGGATATAATGCATGCAGGCATGCGGTGACAAAAGGTGCCTACAGGCAGCAAAGGGCAAGAAACCAGGATGGATCAGCTGAGCACATATCAAAGGCTCTCAAATAACCAACAGAAAAGTAAATATTCTCAAGCAAATGGGATATGCCCACAGCACTATTGAGCTTTCATAGCAACCGGTCTTTGAAAACAGTTCTGCTGGGGTGTCTTTATTTGTCTTTCCCGTTCTGGAATATTGAATTAAAATGGTCTGTTTGCTCTTAAAGTTCATCTATTCTGTTGTCTACTCATTCCCTCTTGACACTGCGGTTCTCTCTCCAGCAATTCCTGATAGTACCACAGACAATTGTGTTTCCCATCTGGATGTTTCTAATGCACACCACCATGAGATGTGCTTTGTCAAATAGATGCAGGTAGAGAGGATAAAAGGTATTTATCCATAAGGGAACTGTGCAGGGTCTAGAAAATATCTAAAATCCACTTAAACCCTGCAAAAGCAAGAAGTAATTCATTTAAGGATTATTGTTTAAGGGTATTAAAGGAACATACTCTAAAGACAAAAATCCCTATGTGACATCTCCTGCAGAAATTAGGATGAAGGATTAAGATACTAATTAATTTCTGTGCTCAAGCCCGTAACTTGGGTTAAAACCAGAATTTTTTTTCCATTTCATTGTCTCATGCAGCTTCTGCTGTTCTTTGGCAGCAGCAAAACTGATGTGAACTGTCTGTGATGTTACTGTTGCTTCATGTAATCGGCTGATCTTTTCATGTTGGTCTGGCTTAGGTGGTGGTAACTCCAGTGGACTGACATGGGAGACGATCATTTTGGCTGCCCGAGGAACCGCCCCAACAGCTGACTTAGTCACTTAATATCTGGCATAAGCGGTGGGATGAATGAATTCAGCTGGAGGCTAAATCTCCTTTAGCAGCTGTAGCAGGAGGAAGGGTGCCAAAATCACACGCTGCAGCCTGTGATTTCAGGCTGAAGTACAGCAACTTTCTGGAAGCGCGGTGGGACAATAAAAGATGTGCTAAATATACAAGTCCACGGAAGGCAAATAAAATATATGAGATTTCTTTTGGAATGTGGTGTAGGTTGGTTGGTTGGTTAGGTTTTGCCTGGGATTTAAGAACCATACTCTGAAGCTCGTTGTTTGTACCTCCACTTTTTCCTGTGGCCTTTCTGCCTGTTACTCATTTCACTGCCGCTGTGTAGACAAAGAAAATGGGGGGTTTTGAGTAACTGTTGCTGTACCAGGAACATTTTACAGTGCCTTTTGTGGAATGGAACATCATTCTTTAACTTTACTTGTGTATCTAGCAGGTATGGGTTTCTGTGGGTATTTTGGTGTGAGTGGGGTGAGTGGGAGCAGAAGCTGGAGGCAGAGTGGCATACTGGGCAATCTGGAGTCTCTGTGGATCTGCGTGGGTGCCCTTGGAAAGCATGGAAATCAAAATTTAAGGGCATCAAAGTGGAAGGGCTCGTTTGGGCAAACCTCCCATCCCCTCTGCTGCCTGTGGTACTTTGCAGAGCCCCGCCGGGACCTACCCGAGGCTCCTTGCCGGCTCTTTCTTCCGACGGTGCGTACAGGTCCCCGACCGGGAGCACGGCGGGAGGTGCCAGGGGCGGAGAGGGAGCCACAGCTCATGTTCTTCCAGCTCAAGGGGTGAGGTCCGGGATTACACGGAGGTGCGAGGTTACCCGGAGGTTCCGGAGCCCGCCTGAGCACATGACACAAAGTGCTGGCACAGTGTGCCTGCGCCCTCGAGAGCCCCAGGAAATTTCGCTCCCCGTTGCCCCGGCGTCGGGGACAGCCTCCCCGATAGCCCGAGGGCACCGTCTGTCCCTTGCTCGTAGGACGTTTAAAGGTCGTCACGGGTGGGTGTTTGGCGAAATTATGCCGGAGTGCGAGTCATGGAGAGACGCCATTCGAAATGTGCCAGTGACCCGAAGTGGGCTCGGGAACCCCTCACTCGGTGACACCGCGTGTTGGAGTCCTGCGTCTCTCCCAGCACGCCCGAGGTGAAGAGCGGGGTGCCCGCTGCCTCCTCCGCGGCAGAAGCCGGAGATGAGACTGTCGGTCGCACCGGGGGAGTGTCCGCGCCTCTCACCTAGGAGTCCGGGAGTTCTGCGGGCGCTGTCCCCGTGCCTGCCGGAACTGTCTGTGGTCGGACTCGATGATCAAAGGCTGAAAGCGCCTGAACACACATCCCCTCCTTAACCTGCTGAGGGGAGCTGCTTCCCCGGGGAGTGGGGGGAAGCGAGAGGGTGGACATGACGGCGGCAAGCCGACGACTAGAAAATTTAAAGAAATTAAGCTCTGCAAATTTGAGTTCATGGGGTTTCGGGGCATGAGCTGTCCCTGGGGTTTTACCACTCGTTCACCCCGATACCACAGAAGCAGGGATCCCGCCGATACCAGGGAAGTAGTGCTCCCTTCAGCGCCATGTGGACCTGGGTTCCGGTTGCTCCAGTGAATCGTCGGTGCTTTTAATTAAATGCAGCTATTCTGTTTTGTTACAACCCCTCCTGAAAGGGTTAGGTTCCTGCTTCTCGGGGGGACAACCGGGGTGTGTTGGTCTCTGAAAGTCAGCTTCCCGGACCAGACCGAGCAGTCGCACAGTGTATCCCTGCCAGATCCCTGCTTCCGGAGCACCTTGAGGGACGCGGGGATGGATGTTGTGCCACTTTATTTTAAACCCGCTAAGATAAAGTCACGGGCCTGCCGAAATTTGGGGGGGACGGGAACGGGACGGAGCAGGATCCTCCCCGGTGGCCGGTAGCCTTGTCCAGATTCTTCGGGGTACCTGCGCTGCTACAGTGTCCGAACCCCGATGGGTGCGCAGGGGAGTGGGTAGCGGGGGGGAGGGAGGAGGGCACTGTGTTTGAGGGGGCAGAGTGGGTCCCACACATCCACAGCGCACTTCACGTCGGGGATTGTAGCGCCGTCGCCCTTTGGCCTTGGTGGAGAGGGGGGGAGGTGAAGAGAGTAGACAGTGAGGTGCTCCAGATCCTCCCGCGGGGCTCTACGGGGCATCCCACTGGGGGAATCGCAATAGCGAGCGGGTTTGGGCAGCTCCGCCGTCTCCAAGCGCGGAACGGGGCCTCTTCGTATTTCTTCACTATCTTTGTCAAGTCCGAGGCATTGGACATTATTGGGGAACTAAAGATGATAAGCTCCCCCCCTTTTTTCAGGAAGGGTAACAAGGAGGGGATCGGAGAAGGGAAAGAACCCGCAGCCCTCCGTCTTGTGCTAGGCTTCCCTGCCAGAGTGCGGGATACAGGCGGGGCACAGGCAGAGGGCGCGGGGAACTGCGGGCAGCGAGTGCGTACGTCGAGCAGCGCATGGGATGATGCGGGCAGGCAACAAAGCCATTTCGGGCAGCGGCAGTACCTGCCCGAAACGGGAAACCTCCCGTTTTCCTCTTCAGTTTTGGGCTCACGCCGGGATATGGCCGTTAGAGAATCCCTGGCTCAGAACGAGGGGTCCCATGGGACTCCGGAGACCCAAAGGACAGTGCAGTGGCCCCTCTTGTCAAGGTGTTGGTCCTACTCCATCCCAAGCGCAATCCCGGAGCGCTATGACAGGTCGCAGCCTCCTTCGCTTTGCGTTTCGGAGCCGCTTGGATAGGGGGATGATTTGGAGAGGCGAGAGGGGGGGAGTTATTTGATCTCCTTCCTAAAGCAAATGGTTATTCGCTTTGATTTTTCTTTTCCTTCTTTATTTTTTTCCCCAATCTTTAAAAAAATCTTTTTCGACCTTACTCCTACCAAAGATAAAGAAATGTGGGCACCCATGTTCCATTCCTCATGCCCGACTTCGAGGACGTAGGGAGAGATTGGAGGGAGGGGGGGGGATGATGGGCAATGCGGGCTAAACCAAGTATCCTCCCCGAGGCCAAAAAACCAAAAAAATCCAAAACAAACAAACAACAACAACAAAAAAACCCACAACCAACCCACAAAACAAAAAAACACCCACACAGAAGATGGAAAAAGAAGTTGCATCTCAGTCCTCTCTTGATGGAATCACTGGGGGAGAAGACAATAGCGTGGGGAGCTGAGATTAAATCTACCTTCACCCTGTTTAAAATCATAAAGCATCCCTGTGTCTCTACCATCGAGTATCAGTGAGCCTTTCAAAATCCCACTTCGCTGGACAGCAATGACTCGGGACAGGTCCTCCCCCCGCAAGTCTCCCCCCCTCTCTACCCACTCCACTCCCTTCCCGCACCCTGAAACTTGCCGAGGAGCACTAAACCTGCTGGGCAACTCCACGGAGCGGGCCTGCAGGATTGCCTGGAATTCCGGGATTCCCTGTTGTAAGCTCTTAAAGAGAATATTGGAACCATTTCTGGTTGTAGCCTTGTAGCGACGACGTTAAACAAATGGGAAAACTGTGTTAGAGGAAGGCTACTGTTACAGCATCTTGGCCTGACATTCCCACATGTAATTAAAACCATAGCCACAACAATATATAAATAAATAACACCAAACAGAAGGATCCGTTCCCCTTCCAGTCGAAATCATCAGCTCCGTCACTGTATTATTTAATTTGAGCGACCTACGCCGTTCCCTCCTAATTTTATATTAGCAAGCGGGACAACAGGGAAAGAAACGATGAATCTACTTTTTGTCTTTTAAGTCCCTGTTTAGTTTTAATTTTCCTGTATTTTAAAATAAGCATGTTGTCTGAGGCGTGTTTGATCTTTGGGAGAAGGAAGTCTATATTGTAAAGGAATGTGGAGCGGTTCGGTACGAAAACGGGTTGTGACTCACAGCTGCAAGCAGAGGGAAAAAAAAAAAAAGAAAGAAAAAAAAGGTGTTGTGGTGTCAGCCAGAGGTGTTCGGTCTAATAACTCAAGCTGTAAACTGTATCCTCTAAAATTACTTGCGTAATAAATCACTCAGGGGTTAAAAAATAGACCGGAAAATGTAAGGCAGAAGGAGAAAAAAAATTTTAAAAACCCAAGCAACATTTTAGAAGGTGGTAGTTGTAATGATGGGAATTAGGACCTTAATATCTGCCTCGGTTTTTTAAAAAACTTCGTCCCAATGTAGCTAATTGCCCCTATAGAGTTGGACGGTGCTTGCTGCAGGTCCACGAAGCCCCAGAAACTCGAAACGCCTGTGTTGGGGAAGGCAGTTTCATCTGCTGCTTTGCCCGATTTACGGCTAGTTCTTTTACCATCTTGAAGGGGAAAATAAATAAATATCATCATAAAAAAAATTCCAAAAGGCAGCCGGGGCAGTGGAAATATGATCCTGAACCAGAGAAAACCCTCTGAAAGGAGCCCTCTCCGCCTGCTTTGGCCAGAGCTGCTTCAAAAGCTCCTCAAAAAATGCCTCTCTCCCCGAGGCGAGGGTGTTTTTATCACTTTCCTTGCCTACTATAGGTGTATCCAGCCTGGGGGGACGTGGGAAACTGAGGAGGCTTAAGAGAGAGAGCTCTCTCCCAGTTTAGCCGCTGGTTACTCCTCACGATGCGGGAGAAGGGGAAAGAAAAAAACAAACTTAAACCTCAAACCATTCCTATAACTCCGATGTCATCTGCAGAATTAAGATGGAAAGGAATGGAGGAAAAGTGGTGGATGGATGCTCAGGACGAAATCTCGCCTTTGGGCTTTTCCTCTTTTCCAGCAGCAGCAGCAGCAGTGGTAGCTTTTGCTGCGCCGTCTCATGGAAACGGGATGCGGGCGGTGGCTTGCGGGGGCTACGCCTGGGCTGCTGGGGAAAGTAACTTGCTGGAAAGATTTCCGAAGGGAGAAAGAAGAGTGGAGAAAATAATAAACTAGAACAAAATAAGACAAAATAAAACAAAACAAAACAAATGAAAATCAAACTGGGGGGAAATCGCCCTGCGGAGGCCGGCAAATGTTTGCGGTGGAAATGAGAAGTCAACAACAATTAAAATCTGGAAGGCGCGTTCATTAGTATTCAGGGCAGAGGATCTCGCTTTTATGTTTATCTTTCTCGGCGGATCAATATTGTAGCAGCATGTGCCGGGAAGGAGCAGAAATCTGGCCACTGCATGTGGCTGACCTTTCCCTCTCTCCCTACAGGTCAGCCCGTCTCCATCAAAACGGGTCAGATCGTCTTCATCACCATCGTCACCTAATGCGGCCGCAGCCACGGCTCTCATTAAAACCGGGGTTTAATCTAGGGGCTGGGACTAAGAATCAAAGGAGAAGGGCTGTTTGCCCACACAGAGGAATTAGTGCTCTGGGAAGAGAAAAAGGAAAAAAAAAATTATGAAAGGAAAAAAAAAAGTTGGAAGGAAAATTGCTCTTTTTTTTTTGTTCCCTCCCCCGGCCGTATATCCAGATCCAGACGAAATCCACGCACACGGGAGCGCATACACACCCACAGATCCCCTCTCCCACGGGGACTCTGTCGCCCCTGCGGACCGAATCGCTGCTCCCGGCCCCGCGGGACGCCCTAGACGCGGTCACCCACGGCGGCCGAGGGTGCGGCGCCGCTCCTCCACGACACTCATGGCCGGCGGAACGCTGCAGGGTAGTGTCGGGTCGTCCATGTCCCGCGGTGCCCAACCCTATCAGCCCCAAGCCGGGCACCCCGTGTTCCGCTGCGGACCTCACGGCCGCCCTGCGAGAAGCAGTGCCGCGCGTGTAGAACATCCGCTCAGCCGTTTATCGGCGCTTAAGCTACTTCCCACGAACCTTAACCCTCTTCTATTGACAATTACTTTTTATTCTAACACCAAAAGAGCGTCTTTCCTCCTCCGGGACGCAACAGCTGGATTGTCACGCGTGGGGTGGCGGCACTCCGTGGGGACAAGTGTCCGCTCTGCGTCGCATCCCGCGCCGCGGGGACCCCACTTCTCCACCATGGGGATAGATTGGAAAGTGTTTTTGGGGCCACGGGCGAGGGATGCGGGGGGAACCTGCTCGTGCTTCCTGCCCTGCGAGGAAGTGGGGTCGGCGGTCCGTGCGGTGCCGCGCTTCCTCTCCTCGGGACAACAGCAGGGCAGCCACTTTGAAGTATTATTAAATAAAGACATGAAGCCTCTGGCGAAGGTCCTCCCTCCCCCGGACTTCTTCTCCTTCTTCTTCTCTTCTATTTTCTTCTTTTCTTTCCCTCCCACATATTGAAGGCAGAGAAACAATCCAGAGGAAAAAAAAATTAAAAAAAATTAAAAAAATAAGAGGGGGAGAAAATAAAAGGGAGAAAACCCAAAGCACTGGGGAGGAATTACAGTTGGGGAAGGAGGGGGGCACAATGGCCTGCAGGGTGGGACAATNGAGAGGGCGCGGGGGTAAGAGGAAATAAAAAGAAAGAAAAAATAAAAAAATATGGTAGGAGAAAAGCTATTCACGAGATTTAAAAGAAAAAAAAAAGCCCAATCATGCATGGAGATGAAAAATATACGTACCTCGCTGTGCCCGGGAGCACGTCCAGCCTGCACGTGCGGCTGGGGAGAGGTTTTGGGGGAGCCTGTTATGTCTTCATAGCGGGCAGGAAACGTGTCCGAGTTTCTGAAAACAAAGGGGAAACTTAAAAGGCTGTTGGGGGTTTGGGGAGGTCTGGTCAGAGCGGAGCGGAGCGGCTGCAGCCCCCCGGCTGCTCGCGGCGGGGGCTTGGCCGGGCAAGGGCAGCCCCTTGCCCGCTGCCGAGCCCCACTGGGACCGGCACCACCGGCGGCACCTCCACGCTCGGCTCCGGACGACAGAGCCGCAGTGTTTTATTTTATTTCACTTTGGGTTGTTGTAATTTTTCTTTTTTTTTTTTGGTGGGAGGTTTGGGGTTTGCCTTCGGGTTTGGGAATGTTTTGCCTTGGTTTTTTTGTGTGTGTGTCTGTCACCAAGGGCTGCGGCACAAAGAGCAGGCAAACCAGGTGAAGGAGAGGGTTTCTCTGTGTGCGGGCAGCAGGGGCAGGTAGAGACGAACGGCCCTTCATTTGCGGCTTCACAACCTCGTTTTATGGAGGGACCCTAATTTTTCTGTCGTTGTTTTGGCTCGGGAGAAACTCATGAGGAGAGAGCAACTCCCGAGGAAATCGCCCCGTTCTTTTCAGGGGGACTCCAGCAGAGTTAGGAGAGAATTTTATGATTAAGAATAATGCTAATAATAAAAATTGAAACCATATCTCCATGGCTGTTTCTTTTTCACGGTGAACGGAGAGAGAGCCAGCCCGCACGGAATGCTGGCGAGAGGGGAGCTCCATGCCCCCCACTACCTACCGGCAGCGGGGGGAGTGGTAGCGCCGTCGGGGGGATCGGGCCGTCGGCTGGGGCATGCTGCCCGCTGCGGCTGGGCATGATGGGGTGCGGGTATTGGGGGACCCCATAGTCTCTCTCCAGGTTTGTGCCCAATTTGCATTCAGGGTCGAGGTAGGGAGATTTGGGAAGCTCAGTTTCGGTGTGGGAAACAAAAGGGCAGGTAGGAAGATGGGGAACTGGGGTAAAAGGCAATAAGTGGAGGAAAAAGAAAGTGGGGAAGAAGGGGAGCTGTGGAGAATTTGGTGGCCAGAGGTTCCACGGTCCGGGCCACCCGCGCACAAGGCTGCGAGGCGAGTCTTGGCTGCTCTCCTCCTCCCCCCCACAAAAAAAACCCCACACAACCCCTGAACCCGATGAATTACCGCTCTCCCTTAAGCGTGGCAAGGCCGATCCGGGGTCAGGGCCCGAGGGAGGCGGGCGGACAGGGGCTGCGGGGCTGGATACGCCAAGGCCAGGGTCAAGTTCAGGGCCAGCTCGGAGAGGACAGGGGGGGCGCGCCTTACTGGCGGCCACGGACGCTGAGGCCCCTTCCCCGGGCCTGCGGAAGAGAAGAATCCTTGCCCTCAGGCGGTGGGGCCTCACTACCCACGCTTTGAGCTGAGGGGCAGGTCCGTTTGTCCCACGCATCCCCGCTACCGAGGGTCGAGGACAAGGAGGGATCACCCCTGAAGCACCCCTGAAACCAGAACTGCTTCAAGGGAAAAGATAATGGAGCCTGACCAGCCC
>VZTY01017238.1:6750-29263 GCA_013400935.1 Turnix velox | reverse complement strand
TATGATTCTATGTCTGCCAAGCCAGGTTCATTCAACTTGCTCTTGACACTCATGGTAACAGGAGTCACTTGAAACAAATACTCCAAGTACCCCTAATAACCAGAGTGGGAATTGCCACCTGAGACCTATAAAACCCTCTGGTATTTGCTACATGCTATATCCAATCATCAAACACAACACATGACAGTATCACATTCAGATCCCTTGATACTGTTTTTCCATCAGAAAAAGCAAGATCAGGATTTTTCATACAGCAACTAGTATTAGTAAATATAATTACATCATCTAATAGCCAAAGAGCCCTTGTCTTCCCAGTGGTTTCCTTGTGGTCATCAGATTATTAACCTCTTTAGCTGTGAAGGAAATTCAAAAGCCTTGTTCACTTAGAAAGGATCTCATTTCACATCTGAGGAATGTGGAGAATTTCTCAAAGCAGGAAAAGGATTAAGCACAGATGGTCTTCCATTTATTATCCTCAAGACAATGCTTCTAATATATTAGTCAGGTTCAGAAAACTTCTTGCCAAGTGTTGATCTACAAGAGAAACCTGCAAATGATTTAGTGAGCATTGGTTATAGAACTGACTGTAGTCAATCTGTCACACACTAACATCTGCTTGAAGAACTGTTGCTAAACACTGGTATACAAAGGTAAGTGTTTATGCCTACCTCTGCAAGATGTGGTAATGGTCTAAGATGAAAGATCCTTTATTCTCACCATGGTTTCACCCATAAGGCATAAGGATCACTGTCCCAGGATTTGATTCAGACAGATCTCCACTAGTTGAGCTAGATAAGTAGGGATACATTAAAAGACTGTGGTCTGTAAAACACCACAGACAACTGCTAGCACCAGTACCTCACCATGGAGCAAGAGAGTTTGGAGTGTTAGAGGTGGAGTGAAAGGAGCTGAGATGCAGCAGAGGAAGGATGTGCTGAGGATGGAGCGGTATCACATCCCACTCATAACCTTTTACTTAAAAGATCAAGTCCTACTTGTGTAGGACTCCTGATTCAACAATGAGATGGATTAGAGACAAAAGCAAGTCTAGGTCCACCTAGATTGTTGGAAGGATTCAGGATTCACTCATCAACTTGCCCAAGGAACAACTGCTGAGAAATACACCAATGATCTGGCATAACAAGATGTGAACCCAACAATCTTCACATGTTGAAGCTCTGCTGTGTAGGCTATAATGTCACATGCCTTATCTGGGGCAACACATCTGGAATTATTATTCTTATTTTGCTCAAAGTAAACTAAAACAAAATATAAAGAGCTATAGCATGGGGTCTATGATGCCTTTCAGAGCATTATGGCTTTGTATTCCCTTCAACGTAGGAAGAAACAAAGGCAATCTCTCACTTGGTGAATAATCTGACTAGGATGCTACTATGGAAATGAAGGCATTTTTCTCTTCTTCCAGTTATATTATGAAAGGCAGTGGAGGCTGTGACTTCAATTTGAGAGGAACCTGGTCTTTTAAGTGTGTATCAGGCATCCACAACTTCTCTGGTCAACCTGTTCCAGTGCTTCACCACACTCACTGTAAAGGATTTCTTTCTTATGTCAAGTCTAAATCTCCCCCCTTCCAATTTACATCCATTGTTTCTAGTCCTCCCATCTGATATCATATTAAAAAGTCCTTCCCCTGCCTAGGGTAACTTTCATGTGAAACAAGGCCCCATGACTCTCCAGAGGAAATGGTGGTTGACTAGAGGTGTGAAAAGAAAATCCTTTGCTGTGAAAAAAGTAGTTGGTGCTATACTTACTCATCTTCCATGATGACTGCAATCTACTTGTTTTCCATCATCTTCTCTTAGAACAGATGCACAAGTGATGCTTCCTTCTGCAAAATGAGTAAGATGGCCTATTTAGTGGCCTCCTACATGTTTTACCTTCTCTCCTAGCTTCTTGGATATCTATATATATATCTATATAACTATACACACCTTCATAAATTTTATATATATAAATTGGAAGGGGGTAGATTTAGACTTGACATAAGAAAGAAATTCTTCACAGAGAGGGTGGTGAAACACTGGAAGAGGTTGCCCAGAGAGGATGTGGATGTCCCCTCTCCGGAGGTGTTCAAGACCAGGCTGGACAAGGCACTGAGCAGCCTGATGTAGTGGGAGGTGTCCCTGCCTATGGCAGGGGGGATGGAACTCGATGATCTTTAAGGTCCCTTCCAACCCAAACTATTCTATGATTCTATATGCTCCATGTGTGTTAATGGAATGCACTGCCAATTCTGAAATGACCTTTCTTTGTGCCATCATAAGGCACCTAAACTGTAATGGGTATACCTTGACCATTTGTTCCAGGAGCCATCTTCTGTAGGACCAGAAGAGGAGTAAATGTATCTTTGATGCCAGCCTCTTGCCAAGTGCCGGACCTTTTTAATGAGTTATCCCATGTTTGGGAATAGCACTGAAATTAAAGTCCACTGGTGGGTTTTTCTGGAGGAAATGAGAATAAAACTGCTTTTGAACTCTTGAAAACTTTTGGATACTAGCCCTGTTTATTGAGCTCTGTAGTGCAGTCCCTGTATTTATCATTTTGATGCAGCATTGGACCTAGCCACTGATCTTACCCACTTCTGTTTGAAGCTCTGTTTTCTGAATATGAAAAAAGCAGGAATGAAGGAGTCCAGGATCAATCCCCACATATGCTTGGGTTTTTTTCCATCTGCAGAGCTCAAACTTCTCAGCATCATTTGGGAGAAGGACTTGCAGACTACAGGGTAAAAGTGCTGCTGGCCTCTTGCTATTTCTGCTTTGCCAAAAAAGAAAAAAAAAGTTTCTTGCAAAATAGATGTAGCTGTGAGAAAAGATTCCAAATGCAGAGGAGCTTGTTGCTGTAGCTGTCCCCTTGCCTACTGAAAGGTAAAGCTCAGTGGAGGTAAAAATGAAATCTGAGTCTAAGTTGTTTTAATCATGAACCGTTTCTTTCTATGGAGCTGTGAAACAGACTGGAACTCAGGCAGTAAAAAAGTGCCTGAATGCCACCCACTAGATGTCTAAAAGGTGGTCTACTGCACATACACTCATTCCAATTTATGAAGTCTATACTTGCTAATCTGAGATATTCATGTCTCTGACTCCTGCATACAAGCAACCAACACCTTAGTGCAGCTTCTTCGTATGGATTTTCTAATGGAGTCCTAACTGCCACTAGAACTGCTTCAAAAGTCCACAGTGAATCTTATAAATTAGAATATCTAACTGGCAGAAAACTCAAATACAAAAAGGAACAGGTGCAAACACTGCATATGATTTTAGTGACTAATACTTGGTTGTTCTTTTTCACTCAAAGTACCAAATGTGAACTATTTTTCCCCATTTGTAGTATAAGAAAATTCAGATTTTTTAAGCTGCAACTTTAATCTGTTTCATATGAAATAACTATTCCTTTATATTTAATGTCCAGTCCACTTCCATTCCTCGTATGATGGTAAAAGGCTAAACTATTCAGTAACTGAATGTCACTTCTGGACCCTGAACCTTCACAGTCTTGTCTCAAACCATGTCCCATTGCAACTAAGATAATGAAGTGTTTGTGAAATGATGGATCAATCCCTTCACCATTCAAACAAAACCTATATTTTTTTCTATCATGCTTGTAAAAAAAAAAAAAAGTCTCAAAACAGATCTAGTGCTATTTAAAAGTTGACAAAGCAGATTCTCTTAAACTTAACTGAAGAAAATAATGCTTGGCATTTTACTGAGGTATTAGCATAGAGACACCCACTGGGAACAAAGTTCCACGTGCAGAATTCATGTCCCTAAAAATAAAGGCACATAATAGAAAGTTTGATACATCTTTAATGAGGACAGTGCCAATGGAATAAAACCTAACACCATAATGTTACCACTTTACACCAAAAATATATAGAAATAAACAAACAGACCATTTAGAGGAATTATACAGAGACTCTGTTAAACTTTTAAAAAGGTAATAAAAATGCCTTTGGCCCTTTAAATGTACTCTGCTGACTATACGAACCAGTGCCAAGAAGTATCAAAGCTTTTACAAAGAAAAAGGGTCCCAGATCTTGGTAGTGTTTGTCCTCACTGAATAATTAAATGAATATGCTGGGCATAATCCAGGAAAAAGTATACAGGGCATTCCATCTTTCAGAGACCCATGCATATACATGTACATACTGTTTATGTCTATACCCACAAGCATGCTTGAAATGGCAATTAGAACCCATGGGATAGTTCATCAGGCATATATGAATCAATTAGCATTCTGCCTGTATCTGTTCAATTATGTATTTCCATCAAATTTCTCTGAAATTCAAAACCTAATGTTACTAAAAGAAAATCGGATTACCTGCAAAAAAACACTTTCCTTTTCTCCCTTTTTTTCACCTCCAGAACTTGAGCAAGTTTCTGTCCAAATGCAAAGGAATGTCTCACAGTCCCAAAAAAGAATCTTTTCTGAGCACTGGAAAGTTCTAGGACATGGATTTTTATTTTTTTTTCCCATTCTGCAAAGGACAGAGAACATACTTAGAAACTAGTATTTCTTATTTAATCTCAGAACTGATTCTTAGCTTTAAAAAAAGACATGTATTACTCCATCTATATTAACCTATGTTTCTCCATCACCTGTGCAGTGAATTTGTAAGGTTAAATCCTAATCCCAGAGTCAACCATTAAAATGACACCTATTGCAAATTCCTTCTCCAAATTAAACTTCAAAGCTAGTGCTACCAGTGCATTCCAGGTGCTGTTCTACATCTGAACCTAGATCAGCCTCTTTCTAAATCGTAATGCATAAATCTTTGGGAGATATTTTCTCTGCAATCTCTTTACGTGGCCAGAAGATACAGGCCAGGCCATGAACATTAAATAACTATAGGAAGACAATAAAATTCCAAGTTCTTATTTCCTTCTGGCTTCCAAGTCCATTTTCTGTGCTTCATAGAATGGTTTGGGTTGGAAGGGACCTTATAGATCATCTAGTTCATGCTTCATTCATTCTTCCTGTAAAGAATTTTCATTTTTTAGCAAACTATCATAATCTAACAAGAGTCCCCAATATGCCAACCTCTCTCTGCAGTATTTGAATTCCAGTTGATTAGGTTTAACCTCTTGGAGTATGACCAGGGACTCTTCTATCCTGTTATTCTGGAGTGAGATGGCTTTTAAAGGACACAAAATATATAAAGCATCTCCTGTAGTCCTTCTGACTTCACCTTGGTTGGAATCCTTTTAAAAACAAAACAGCAAGACAAAATAAGGGGATTTGGGTAGCTCTGTGCAGGTGAAGGGGAAACTGATGACTTGCTTGGAAAAATCCAAAGGCAGAGGGAATGCAGATGAAGATTTTCACGTCACTGTTTGAAACAACCATGAGAGGCTGGAAAGTCAGTAGACTGAGATTACTCCAGCAACTGTATATGCCTCTCTTCTTTGTACAAGAGGGGCAATTTAATCTGCTTACTGTGACTTCTACCATGACCTCTGGAAGGCATCACAATAAACTCCGAATGGATCTATGAAAAACACATTTGAAAAATTCAGAGCTAACCAGACAAGAAAAAATTTGGCTTCCTGCTTCAACCAGATGGAAGAGATTTCACACAAAGTCCATGTAGTTTTTGTTTTCTTGTGTTCAAACCCAAACCAGCTGAGCTTTATGTGACTTTGGATCACTAAATACTCATCTGATTTCTCCCTTCAATTCACTGTATTTTTCCTCTTGCTGTTGAATTAACTCATCTTTCAGCTGCTTCTCAGCCTGGAGAAGAGAAGGCTCAGGGGGGACCTCAGAGTAACTTATCAGTACCTGAGGGGGTCCTACAGAAAGGCAGGGGAAGGACTTTTTAATAAGACATCGGATGGGAGGACCAGAAACAATGGATGTAAATTGGAAGGGGGTAGATTTAGACTTGACATAAGAAAGAAATTCTTTACAGTGAGGGTGGTGAAACACTGGAACAGGTTGCCCAGAGAGGCTGTGGATGTCCCCTCTCTGGAGGTGTTCAAGACCAGGCTGGACAAGGCACTGAGCAGCCTGATGTAGTGGGAGGTGTCCCTGCCTATGGCAGGGGGGTTGGAACTCGATGATCTTTAAGGTCCCTTCCAGCCCAAACTATTCTATGATTCTATGTGTCTCATTACCTCTGTGGATTTTTCCATGAACATTACTATGTAGGTCTGCAGTCATATGCACACATGGAGGTAAGAGCACAGAGCTCCTTCTCCATGTTTATTCTAACAGCTTTGACCAATCAAAATATTATTTGATTGAAAGGTTTGAAATATTATGAATGGCACAAGCAGAAGTTTTCATATTCAATCTCCTAGACATATATTTTTCTTCAGATACATTGTCAGAAACAAGCAGAAGTAATAATAACACAAGCAAATTGACAGAAAAAAACCCCAAAACCCTTTAATAAGACAATATCTGTTCCATTAATCCTTATCAGCCAAACCAAGAAGAAGAATAAATAAAAAATGAATAAGAATCTCAGACAGAAGATTTGGCAGCTGCCATGAATCATAGATGGGATGAATGAGGTGTTCTCTTCTGCTTTAGTAAAAGCCTCTCAGCCCATAATGTTGATCCTGCATAGAGTATTATCAACAATACTCACAGTTCACTCTACTAAGCTAATATAGTTCACACTATCCCTTTATTACATTTGCCAAGCTTCTCAGTCATTAACTGCTCTTGTGTTTCGTCATTTATTTAACTTCTGCATTTTGTAATATTTTCATTCACACCTAAAATCAGAGAAGGCTATTAATGAAATGGAAGGTGGTTTGATATGATATTTTCAGCAGCTTTTCCTGTAAGCCCTTGCTTTCAAGCAAGAAAAGCATTTCTTACATACACATGCAAAAAATTTTGTATACAAGTCTGAAATAAAAATAATCCTTCTTTGTCTGCTTGATAGGATATTAGAATCATAGAATCATAGAATAGTTTAGTCTGGAAGGGACCTCAAAGATCATCGAGCTCCAACCCCCCTGCCATAGGCAGGGACACCTCCCACTAGACCAGGCTGCCCAGTGCCCTGTCCAGCCTAGTCTTGAACACCTCCAGAGATGGGGCATCCACAACCTCCCTGGGCAACCTGTTGGGATGATTCAGTCCAGGGACTCAGGCAGGTATGTAGCCTAACCTCAAGTGGGGCTGTATCAAGTTGCTTACTCTGTCAGTTCTCAAAAACCTCCAAGGATCGAGACTACACAACTTCTCCAGGCAATCCAAAAAGGCAGAAAATCTTTAAATGCAATGGAATAAATCTCACAGGTGAATCCACAAATAGCATTCTTTTTAAGATGTCCATTTTCTTACTACCTTGCCTCAAAAGCCAGAGAATTAAAAAAAGAACTGAAATTTCCCATCACATGTCTTCTATTTCCATTTTTCATCCACTTCATTTTTCATTAGCTGAACTCTTTAAAAATTATCAGTTCTCTCATCAGTTGCCTATGAACTTACCTGAAACTTCTGGGATTGCACACACTAGCTCCAGATGTACCTTTATTTGTCCACAGAATGTATAATAGCAGTAATAATAACACCATCCTGGTGCCTGCACTGAGACTGTTGCCCTTCCTGTGGCCAGCTGTAAATGAATAGAAATGCTCAGCTGAAGTTTCCAGTATTCTGGCAAGCAGAGTTCAGCTAGACCATTTGGCCAACTATGGCCAAAACGCCACCAAAAAGCTCACATATTCATTTCAGCTCTTTCTGCTGTAACAGGCTTAGTCATCTATAGCAGTTTTATATAGCACTTCTATTTTTTTCTGTGTGCCTGTGATATTTTGTTCAGTTTCTCCCTCATGATAGTAGAAAAGGACATGATTAGGACCATGGAACTTCTGCTGGGTTACAGCGGAGTCTGTAGGAAAGGTCCTGCTAGTTGGCTATTTTTATTTTCTGGCATCATTAGATGTCTGGAAAAATGCCCTGAAAATTTGAGTCCAGGCACATTGACTTCAGAAATTGCTATATATTAACCAGAAATTTCCTCTTTCCCCACCTACTTTTAAATTTTTTTAACAGTGGAATTTATTGAAACATGCTGAGAACTGTAAAACAGCCAAGTGGACTTCCATAAAACTCACTGAAATGATCCACTTCTGCGGTGGAATAAATCAGAGGAAATATCAACTAGGAAAGTGAATATCCAAAGAGAGTGACTGCAAACTCCTAGTAAAAACTGAAGTTTCAATTCCTATTTCTCCACTCTCAAATAGCCAAAGACATTTTGTAAATGAAGGACTTTTTCTGTGTTAATTGTTTTTCTCTCTGAAAAATTCACATCGAATCCATTTTACTTTCCATTCTCTATGGAGAAAAAAATTTTTTAAAGCCTCCTTTCCTTTCCACCAGCAGCGGGGCACTTTGGCAGGCTGATCATTTCTGGCATTTAATTGTTTGTCCTTTGGTGTTGCATGCAAAGGCAGCTTCAAGTCAGCTAAAGAGCATCTCCTCGGAGATGTGAAGTGTTGAAACGCCTATGAGAAGCCTCATTCTTCTGCCAGACCACTGGCCCTGCATTTTGTAGCCCAGCATCTTTTGGCTGTGGGGAAGAAAGAAGTGGAGTGCCTCAAAGATGAGGGCAAAGTTGGAAACTACCATCAGAGCCTAAAACTAGCATCTGTTACAAGTACAGGGAGTTGATATTTCTGAGAACTCCCATTACCATTTACAACTACGTATTCCAAGAAAACTTCCAATATAGTATCCATCGTGAACAAAGAGCTCTAAGGAACAGATGAGCCAACCTTTATGCTTTTTGGGCTGATTTTCTTTGTCCAGGAACTGCAGGAAGGGATAGCAAGTGCAGGGGGGAGCCAGTGGGTGCAGGGGGTGGAGGGCTGGCTGTGTCCTGCCCTTATAGCCTGGGGTGCAGCCGAGACAACAGGAATGAAACAGTTCATCGATGAAGCAGCAATCCTAACCACTCTTTGGCAAAGATGGAAAGACATCAGCAAGACACATTTTTGGCTTCACCCTGGGCTGCCCAGGATGGAGGAGCCATTTTTTGGCTCCTTGCAAGGACAGGTGGACAGGGAGCCCTGAGAACTGCTATGCATCTACAACCACCATTTTCATTTAATCATAGAATCATAGAATAGTTCAGGTTTGAAGAGACCTTAAAGATCATCGAGTTCCAATGATCTGCCATAGGCAGGGACACCTCCCACTAGATCAGGCTGCTCAATGCTCTGTCCAGCCTTCAATTCCTAAATTTTAGTAGTCAGAAAAAGCCAGAAAGTCAGAAAAAGTCAGAAACCAGCCCTAACCCTGCTGTCAGTCCCAGCACCCAGGAGAAAAGCAGTACAGCAATCACTTTAACTAGCAATCACTTCAACTGCTTACCAGGAAATCCTCAGAGCTTGAAGTTTGGCTTCACTGGCATCTGACAAATCATATCAAAGTCCTTACCTATGCTTCAGTTCCTATTTTTGTTCTTCCTCCTAATATTAGCTTCAGATTTCACATTTTGTTTATCTTTTAATTGAAGACTCTGACATTTTGAAACCATCTTACAATTCCTATCCTGGCAATATTCAAAGAGGAACTACACAGATGGGCAAATAATCATATCAAGATCTGAGGTAACGCTTCCCTTCATCTCAGGCCACTTGGGTAAACTCACACCACATGCTAACGTGAACTATTCTTGTAACAAGGGCTGTAAATCCCTGCTGAAACTTATTTAGGGAGGGTAATTTTGGCTCTGCCTGAGTGCCATACATTAAATGTATTACAGGTGAAATCTGCTGGGAAGGGCTCTGACATTTAGAAGTTCTACACAGGGTATATATTAAAGAGAATCCAAATTCTGAGATAAATTAATAGAAATTAATTTTAAATAGCAATTTTACCTGCAGTCTCTTCAAAAGGAAACAATCACCAAACTCCTTTGAATTCTGTGCCTCTGTTGTTTGCTTAGGCTTTGGGTTTTTTTGCTTTTTTGGGGTTTTTTGTTTTGTTTTGAGGATTTTTTTTTGTTTGGTTGGTTTGTTGGTGGGTTTTTTTTTTAATTTTCTGGCTTTTTACAATTAAATAATTTCACTTTAGCTCTTATTATTTATGCCCTGTGCAAGTGCACTGTAATGCTACCTTTTTTCTTCAGAGGAGTTTGAAAGTGTTGGACTGCATCTGAAATGCAAGCTATAACAAGGCAAACATTTACCATCTCCTCTCCCTTTTACAGGGCACCACAACTACCTTGTGCTTTTCCCAAGGAGGAATAAAACTGGGAGCCCTACAAAAGAGCCAAAGAGTCCTGAACCACCCCTGAAATAATACCTTGTGATGTGGTTGAGCTGATACTGTCTAGAGTGGACATGAATTAGGAACCACAGCTACAGAACCTGGTTTCTTTACAGATGACTATGTCCTTATTTGCTTTATTATGAAGATTTTTATGCCATTTATTGCAGCAAGCTCTGGGATAGCTGGTTTCTTGGATTAAATTCCTCTGCAAACTTTTTACTTCTTATTGTGCTGTGGTGCATTGGGGGCACCCGAGACTCCCTTGTAAAACTGCAGGCAATGGGTTTCCTGCACAGAGTGTAATTCTCACATGGGATTTTAAAAGTTAAGGCCAACTCTCCCATATCAAGGTGGTCTATCATCAGCTCTAATTCCCAACAGGTAAATGCCTGCGTGGCACCACCTGCACATAACCTATTTTGACATTTTGTTGGACTCATTCCCATGGCACTGCTTCTGGCTCCTCTGTGGCACTGCAGAAGGGAAACCCTCTCCTACCATGGGCAGACTCAAACACAGGTGGGTGAACAAAACACAAGGTGCTTTAAAATATACCCTATAAAACAGTAGCTGCCTTCTCATAACAAGGAGCAGTGGTTACCAGTTGCAACTATCTAGGCTAAGCCCAGTGGCTATTGCTTCTGAGCCCTGCGGAGCCCCACACTACTGACACAGTTTCCCCCTTGGCTGCTGTTTGCACCAGACTCTAACCTGAGCAGATGGTCATAGAATCATAGAATTGAATCATAGAATAGTTTGGGTTGGAAGGAACCTTAAAGATCATCGAATTCCAGCCCCCCTGCCATAGACAGGGACACCTCCCACTAGACCAGGTTGCTTCATCCAGCATGGCCTAAACACCTCCAGGAATGATGATGGGGCATCCACAGCCTCTCTGGGCAACCTCTCCCAGTGTCTCACCACCCTCACAGGAAGTAATTTCTTTCTTCTATCCAGCCTAAATCTCCCCTCTTCCAATTTACATCCATTATTCCTAGTCCTGCCATCACGTATCCTATTAAAAAGTCCTACCCCAGCCTTTCTGTAGCCCCCTTCAGGTATTGAGAAGCTGCTCTGAGGTCCCCCCTGAGCCTTCTCCAGGCTGAACAACCCCATCTCCTTCAGCCTGTCTTCATAAGGCAGTTGCTCCAGCCCTTTGATCATCTTCGTGTCACTCCTCTGGACCTGCTCCAACAGGTCCATGTCCTTCTTGTTCTGAGGGGTCAAACCAAGCATTGAAGGAGGAAAGACAGACCACATTGCGCAACACCATGACCTTGTGCTAGCTTACAGTCCACCAGCCTTGGCCAAGACTGAGGTGTGTTTTGGTGGTGTCTCCTCTATTCTGCTGGTATCATCCCTCCTTTTGGTGGAACCTCAGCATGTGGCAGTGGCCAGATAAAAAAAAACTNACAGGGCACCACAACTACCTTGTGCTTTTCCCAAGGAGGAATAAAACTGGGAGCCCTACAAAAGAGCCAAAGAGTCCTGAACCACCCCTGAAATAATACCTTGTGATGTGGTTGAGCTGATACTGTCTAGAGTGGACATGAATTAGGAACCACAGCTACAGAACCTGGTTTCTTTACAGATGACTATGTCCTTATTTGCTTTATTATGAAGATTTTTATGCCATTTATTGCAGCAAGCTCTGGGAGAGCTGGTTTCTTGGATTAAATTCCTCTGCAAACTTTTTACTTCTTATTGTGCTGTGGTGCATTGGGGGCACCCGAGACTCCCTTGTAAAACTGCAGGCAATGGGTTTCCTGCACAGAGTGTAATTCTCACATGGGATTTTAAAAGTTAAGGCCAACTCTCCCATATCAAGGTGGTCTATCATCAGCTCTAATTCCCAACAGGTAAATGCCTGCGTGGCACCACCTGCACATAACTTATTTTGACATTTTGTTGGACTCATTCCCATGGCACTGCTTCTGGCTCCTCTGTGGCACTGCAGAAGGGAAACCCTCTCCTACCATGGGCAGACTGAGGAGCAAAGCCAAGAGCAAGACACACAGAGATCCTCTCAAACACAGGTGGGTGAACAAAACACAAGGTGCTTTAAAATATACCCTATAAAACAGTAGCTGCCTTCTCATAACAAGGAGCAGTGGTTACCAGTTGCAACTATCTAGGCTAAGCCCAGTGGCTATTGCTTCTGAGCCCTGCGGAGCCCCACACTACTGACACAGTTTCCCCCTTGGCTGCTGTTTGCACCAGACTCTAACCTGAGCAGATGGTCATAGAATCATAGAATTGAATCATAGAATAGTTTGGGTTGGAAGGAACCTTAAAGATCATCGAATTCCAGCCCCCCTGCCATAGACAGGGACACCTCCCACTAGACCAGGTTGCTTCATCCAGCATGGCCTAAACACCTCCAGGAATGATGATGGGGCATCCACAGCCTCTCTGGGCAACCTCTCCCAGTGTCTCACCACCCTCACAGGAAGTAATTTCTTTCTTCTATCCAGCCTAAATCTCCCCTCTTCCAATTTACATCCATTATTCCTAGTCCTGCCATCACGTATCCTATTAAAAAGTCCTACCCCAGCCTTTCTGTAGCCCCCTTCAGGTATTGAGAAGCTGCTCTGAGGTCCCCCCTGAGCCTTCTCCAGGCTGAACAACCCCAACTCCTTCAGCCTGTCTTCATAAGGCAGTTGCTCCAGCCCTTTGATCATCTTCGTGTCACTCCTCTGGACCTGCTCCAACAGGTCCATGTCCTTCTTGTTCTGAGGGGTCAAACCAAGCATTGAAGGAGGAAAGACAGACCACATTGTGCAACACCATGACTTTGTGCTAGCTTACAGTCCACCAGCCTTGGCCAAGACTGAGGTGTGTTTTGGTGGTGTCTTCTCTATTCTGGTGGTATCATCCCTCCTTTTGGTGGAACCTCAGCATGTGGCAGTGGCCAGATAAAGGCAGCAGCAGTGAATTTACCCCACTCATTTTTCTTCCAGTTGATTAAAAACGGCTTGGGTAGAGGGAGTGGACAGCCTGTGAAAGCCAGAGCTAAAACATTTCCATGACTTCACAAAAGAAGCAGTTTGATGGTCGGGAAGGACATGAGCCTATTGTGGTGGGTTCAGAGGAGGGCCGTGAAGATGACATGAGGGCTGGAGCACCTCTTCTATGAGGACAGGCTGAGTGAGCTGGGGATGTTTAGCCTGGAGAAGGATCCCAAGGAGACCTCCCAGAGTCTGAACAGGCTACAGGAAAGCTGGGGAGGGGCTGTTTGCCAGGGCACGGAGCCACAGGATGAGAGGCAATCTATAACTTTCTATTTTCTCCTCTGATTCCAGCACACAAATCTCCCTGAGCTTGCATCTGCCCAATCCTGGATCAGTGACATGCTTCAGATTTGGCATCTTAGAATCTTCAGACTGGGCAACACGAGCTGAGAGGTCAATGCTTGACTTGAGAACAGCTTTGTTACACCACAGGGTGTACAGCATGTAGATACAGACATGGGAAAAAGCATCAGGAAAGCACAGTCCCAAAGACTGCAGCTGGTTTTAGCTATGCAAAGATATATCATGTCAAAAGATGTCACTAGTCCAGAATTAAAAACTGCAACAGCTATAAATATTAGGAGGAAATTCATACTGGAGCTAAATTCACATAAATAATTGTACTGATCCAAAACTACTTAAACTTGCTACTGTCCAGACTAATAATGCTGTGATTCATTTTGACAATGAATCCCCTCTGCATAAAGTGACAAATGTGAGGAGCTTAAAAATTGTGCCCATTGTTTGGATCTGCGAGGAGAAGCAGCCTGCTCAATTTCAAAACAATAATAATTTTTTTTTTTTAAGGCTAGGAATATAAACATTGATAAACTTGCCTTACAAATATTATTTTAAAGATGTCTTTGACAGAATGCTTAAAGCCAAAGCCTAATAAAGCACTTATACTCGAGGGGACTTCTTACATGTTTAAGAGGAGGCATGAAGAGAAGTTTAAGAGTACTTCAGAGCTTTGCTGAGTTCCAGGCATTGAATACTGTGTTTGTAACAAGCATTGTGCTGTCTGAAGGCTCTGCCTTATTCCAATGGCCATTTCCTGGATCCAGATTCTCAGGTCAAAAGGCTGCACAGATTGCTGTAATGGAACCAGTGGCCAAGAGTGAGAGAAGAGCTTCAGGCTGACTTTTTATGTTCAGAGCATAAGGTTTTTCTATTCTTTGCATACATCTGCATAATATTATTCATAGGACAACCATAACAAAAGAAGGATAATTAAAGCAAGACTGATTGGAATAAGTACAAAATAAACAGTTTGCTTAATAACTCTGGCTAATTTATCTTTCGAGAAAAGTGAGGCCAGTGCTTCTGTCTAATCTGTGTGGGGGAAAAAATAAGAAATGAAGAAAAATATTTAGCTTACCTCACCCGAAATAAATCTCCCCTTTGATACTGTTTTACTTGAATTGCCAGCACTTCTTCTGCAGCATCATCAATTCCTCCTCCACCTCTGTTTGCTCTCTTCCATGGATCTCCTCTGATCAACTGTTAAAGAATCTAGGATGATTTTTGTTATATCAACCAGAAAGCATTTAAGGATTTACACAGAATTTCAATTTGCAAGAAAAGCTTCCCAATTAGTGTCCACTTCAGCTGTTCAAGTTTTGCTTCACCTTTTTGTATCCACACCTAATGTATCCAGTCTCTCCCTTAAATATTTTAATTCAGTTTACCCCAAAAATCTCTGGTAGAACTTAAAGCAAATTAATTTCTGCTTATGAAAGGTGCTTGACATGCTCTTTTATTAATGTCTTCCTACCTAGAGCAAACTAACAGTCAAAGCCCTTTTCCCCATTTGCTCTATCATTAGGGGGTGGGAGTTAAGAGGATGTCCAGTGTATCTTTCCCTTCATGCACAAACACACAAAAAATATAGATATTTCACTACTCAGGTCATATCATTGACCTGGCTTTTTTTCTACTAATAAATCTTCCCTTGGATTATTTTTACACTCCATATCTCTGAACAGTTTGAGCTTTGAACCTGATCAGAACTGATATAAACATTACATCAGCATCTATCTTCAGTTGTACAGATGAAATCCATTACAAGCACAGTTGAAAATCAGGGAATCCAAAGATAGGAAGCAGATAGTGACAATTCAATTCTCATCAGGTACAGCCTTTGATTACCTTAACTGTACGATCTCTTTCCATAGGAATCATTTTCATTCACTACAGTTCAACACAACACAACAAAATTAGAACATCTTTGAAGTGCAGGATCCCTGCTCCCCTCATGGCAAGTTTTAACTGAAATGCAGATCCAAATTTTCAATGATACTGGGACTCAGAGGAAACAAGGCAGAGTACAAAACTTTTATATTCCATTCAAGTGGGACAATTCAATTTAATTTTATTCAGTCAGCAAGGTGTTCGAGTAGACAAATTGGTATCAGGAAAAGATTTTCATTCTCTTATCTAACCTTTTGCAGTCTGAGCAGAGACACCAAACATCTAGGATTGAAGAAGAGAAAGACTGCTGGGGAGCAGCATGCTGTCAGAGTGGTACTTAACTGTTTTGGCTTGTCATTTACCAAATGAGAAATACATAACATTTAAGGGAAATCCTACTAAAATTGAGGGCCAAGATCCTTAGTTTAATTATCAGTTATTGGGCAAACGCATGCATGAAATTAGTGAAGCTTTGATATGAGTAATTTTTTATTTAGACCAGAATAAGTTGAAATCAGAGAGGTGTGCTTAATTTATTGATGATTTTGGCACTAATTTTCATGTGTTTTTCTTTTGCTTGATGGATTTCAAGGGAAAGAAAGAGTTTAGGAGGGATATAATTACCCCTTTGGTCTGGTATCTTGGTTATTTTTCCAGCGGAAAGTTCTGGGTGGGAAAACCTGACACTTCAGAAAGTGTTCCAAAATTTACTGCAAGTTTATACTTACCAAAGGAACTTTTGACATTTCATTGATGCATCACAAAGAGAAATAAGGGACACACCTAACAGGATTATCTTGTACTGAAATACTTTAAAACAAACAATGGTGCTGCCCAGCAGTAAGAAAAACCAAAGCAAAGGCGTAAGTACTGAAAAAGAAATCACTGTGATCCTATGAAAAGTGTGAATATTACTCAGAGCACACTGAAACAATCTGTAGTCTCCCAGTGTAGGTAAAACCTATCAAAACATACCCAAAACATAGGATTCTTCTTTTAAAAAAAAAGACTTCAAGATATTTCCTGAGCAAATACAAAAGTGCTTTAAGTATTTTTGAAAAAAATCTTATGGAAAATATTTTTTCCAAATGTATAAATTCTAGCATGCCGAATTTAAATTTCTTCAGAGACATTTATGCCTGCATTCCAATTTATTTTAAAATGCTATTCTGACATAAGTAAGACTATTATGAAAACCCCAACAACAACAGACTTTGATTTTTTATCCCCAAACTACCACACATGCACTCTGAGTTTGGGCTTATCATAAATGTGAATATTTTGCCCTGGTTTTCAGTCATCAACACAAGTTTTTTATCCTGATTTTGGCAAATGATAATGAAAAAGACCTTTAGGCAAAGCAATAAAGAGCAATATAAAAGCTCATTAAAAGCCAAATTCATAAAATTACAAGCTGGAGAGTGCTGTATTCACAAGTAAAACTGAAAACCAAGTTCTAGCATACCAAACTAGATTATAAACTAGCTGTTGTTTTTCTGTCTGGGGAAAGTAATTCTTTAATGAGCTTGGAAACACAGCAAAATATTTTCTCCCATAAACTCAAGAAAAAGCCATATTACATTTGAGATTTCTGTTAGGCAAGTTTTTCTCCTCTCTTTTCCTCTTTTAAATTTTAAATACAGCATAGGAGCCATTTGCTCTGTGAAGTTCCCATAGTTAGGACCAAACCCTCCTCAGAGGAATTTTGGCACCTTATTAATTAGTTGGTTATGAGAAGGAGCTGCACTCTTTCAGTGACTCCTATTTTGCCATCAGTAAAGTGTGATCCCATAATAAATTTCCATCAAGCAAACTATTTCTGGTAATTCCCCCTAATTAACACCACACTGTTAATAATAAATTAGCCTCTATGTGTTTCTGATATAACCAAGATCTTGTCTGAGCACAAGATATTAACCCAATGTCCCAAGAAAGCAAAACTTGAACCTAAATTAAGCCTTTGCTGGTAAAAGAATTTATATGCAATTTTGTGAGAAACCTTTTGAAGATCTCATACAGGCTATTTTGACCAGCAAACATTTTGAGTGACACAGAGATTTGTTCTGTGCTGTGCAGTGAAAGTGGATTTATTGTGAAAACACAGCGTTGAGTTTTAAGCCTATAAATCTCAGGCTGGATTACAGTGACTTAATGAATGAATGACAGATCTTTTTTTTTGTTTTTTTGTCGGTGCATTTCAATGTTCCACAGCCTTGTGATTGATAGAAACCAAAGCTTTGCCATTAAAATGTCAAGTGCAGATTTGATGCCTTTAAAAGTTTGACTTCTGGAGTTTAATATACTGTTTGCAAATAGACTTGTGTTTGTCTCATTCATGGCCTCCACACTGAAGGGGAGGCAAGTTTGCTGTAAAGTTGCCCCTAAATTTTATAGAGCTGTGTGCAGTGTTTTGCTTAGCTTGTGTAAATAAAGGCAGAAAACAACAGTGTGCTTGCCTGGCTGAGAGACACTCAGCTGAGGAGAGTCTCACCAGACTGGTATTATCACAAAGTAATTGGCCATGTTATAGTAGAAGGTTAAGTAGAGGGAAAGTGGAGACTGCTGTGTGCCAAGGCTCAGCACAGTATCATATAGAGCTCGCCAGACAGAGCAGGAAGCATTTCCTTGAGCAGTCTCAACACAGGAAAAACATTAAGTACTTCTAAACAAGCATTACAAAATATTCTAGATGAGCCATAGAATAGAGATAGCAAATTAGTAATAATTAGCCAATATTGAGTTTTCCAGAGTTAGATATTCTACTGTGTTCAACGCCATATTCCCATTTTTCATTCCAGCTTGAGAAAAAATGAAGAATCTGAGACTCACCAAGGTTGGAAGGAAGTGGCCTCTGGAGTAAGGAATCTTGCCTAGTCCAAGAGCTGTGTCTAGTCAAGTTTTGAGTATCTCCAAGGACTGAGACTCTGCAATCTCTCTGGACAACCTGTTCCAGCATTTTACCATCCTGTTTTCCTCTTACTGTGTACCACTGAGCTGAGTTTGGCTTTATCTTGCTTACTCACCCTCTCCAGGTATTTTTACACATGCATGAGGTGCCCCCAAACCCTCTTTTCTCCAGGATGAGTAGCTCTCCCAGCCTCTCCTCGTATATATGATAAATGCTCCAAGCCCTTAATCATCTCCCTAGCTCTTCATTACATTAAGCAAGACCAGGAGTAGATCCAGGACACCAGATGTGTCTCATTAAGGCTGAGCAGAAAAGAAAAATCACCTCCCTCCATCTGATGGAAATGCTCCTACCAAATGGACCCCAGAACACTGGTGGTCTTCCTTATAATAAAGGGGACATCTCTGGTTCATGGTCAACTTGGTTTCCACCAGCACCCCCACCTCCTTTGCCTCTATTCTATAAAAAAAAAAATTAAGAACAAACAACTCAAATTATATCTACTCATGTGTACAATCATAATATTCTTTTATTAACTATGATTCAGAATATTCAAACATCCAACAGTCACAAAACAGTTGAGGAAAGGTAGAGAGTTTGTGTTTTGTGTTAGGTTTGTTTCTCACTTTTCATTTATTTTTCAAACACGAAAAGTCAATATTTAGTGCCAATTAAACACAAGAAAAGAAATCACCAGGACTTAACAGCTGGTTGTTTGGCAGAAAACCACCTATAAAAGGGAAATTCAAACCAGTGACCTGCAAATTGATGTAGTTCTTTGCAAAGCCAAGGAGCTCCATGAAGAAACAGGTACACAATTGAACAGACCAACATAATCTTGCTTTTAAGTTTATTGCATTGTTATATCAAGCATTTGTATTTACACAGAATTCTGAATTATCTAGTTACAATATCCCAAAAACTATTATCATGATCCAATTTCTCACTTATAAAGACCTTCTATCCTCAAAGAGAGTTAAAATTGATTCTGTTCCAGGCAGTGTTGGAATACAAATAATTAATAACTGAAAATGCATGCAAAAAAACTCCAGTAGTTGGGTTGCTAAGAGGCCTTTCCTGACTTTCAAACATTCCCTCACAACATGAATGCTACACATCTTGCATGACAAGCAGTTGGGAATCTCATTAAACTCCCAAATGAAGATGGCAACAGTGCTGATTTTTTGCTATGTCAAGTTTGCAGTCAAATATACATATGGATATGTGCATTTATATATACTTAAGACTCATTGCACATGCATAATTGTGCATCTACACAGAAGTATATATGAACACATACACACACTCACACCCCAAAACATTCCAGAGGTAAATATGCAAGCTTACAAACAAAACAAAATACAAAGAAATCGGTATGAAACTGTCCTAAACAAGAGTTAATAAATACTCGGTATAATATGGCATTATTATAAAGTGCTCTACTAAAATCTCGCTTATTAAAATAATGATAAAAATTATATTCCTTTTAATTGATTTATATAATTTGGTAGAGCCATTAAATATTCACTAGGTATCAGTGACTCTATGCTTTCTTTTAAATTTTAAACAAATACATTAAAGCACAAATTAAAAGCCAAAGCAGCTAAATGGAGCAGTACTATTGGAGCCTTCCAAGCTTTTGTCCTCTAACTGTAAAAATTTCAAACCCTAGAGCATATGGATTAAGAAATATTGTTCCAATTAAAATTGAAAAACTCAAAACCAAATCAGTTTAAGGACACTGATGAACTGAAAGGTTTCCATCCTACTTTAAAATAGTGAAGGCTGAATTGTAGGAATTACCAAATGCCTTATCCTGTGCGTTCCCATCCTCTTTCTTTCATGCATGTGCAATATCTCTCCACTAAAACCTAGTCTCTAGGTCTCAATTCTCCACATTCCACCTAGTTTCAAAAGCAAACTGGCTCACATCTTGCAGTATCTGGTCCAGTCTGCTTCTACCCTTTAGATTTTTCAGCCAAACTCACAAAAAAGGGTGTATTTACAACAGAATAAACATTTTGAACAGCTTGATGCTGTTTCTTCTGTACCACTGAAAATTAAAAAAAAAAATGGTAACATTGGAAAAAAACCAAAACCTTCAGAAAATAAAGTGAAACAGCCCCACAAGGTGAACCCATTTCACTGAATTAATAAGGAAGTCCAGCATGTTTTCATTTTATACTATGTAATTTTCTTTCCCCTCTCTTTTTTTGACATTTCTTATTACAATTCCTATACACAGCTATGGCAATTTCTTGTGATTTTTCCCCATAGTTTCATTAATAAACCTGTCCTTTTTATTAGTAAGAAAACTCAAATAACTAAAAAAAAAAAAAAAAAATCAAACCACAAAAAAACCAGTGATACTTTCAATGTCTGCTGAAAGAGCACTAAAGACTAACACTTCAGCTGTGACATCCCAGTTGAATTAAACAACATGTAAATTCATTTTCCTTCAGGGATCTGATCTAGCCCTGAGAAGGCCTCCTCGTCTCTCTTGTGCAACTCTGCAGGAGCAAAGTTCAGCTCCTGGTAGAGGGAACTCTTCCCTATATGCCCACAATTGCTCCACACCACCTAAGCCCTAATTTAAAGTTAAGTAGCACTTAACTTTAAGTTAAGTTCAGAGATTTTGTGCCAACTTTTTGTGTGGAAGCAAAACTCCCACCAAGCCACAGTATTGGCTGCATCTCCTGGACTGGGTGTTTGTGTCTGCTCCTCCCCAAGGAACTGAGAGATCATGAGCTGCCTAACTCAGAACTAGATTATTCAACAATATATTCCTTAAATCTGGGAGAACAGAGAGGAATAAAATCTAAACTAAGCAAAGTCATAATAGCAGAGCAAGAAAATAAGTTTTTTGTACACTACCTAGCACACCATCAATATGCATATTCATGAGTTACATGGTAAAGAATGTACTGAGAGAAAAAACAATGTCCTCAGCTGCACTTCAGCAGTTTGCCTCATTCAACACCACATTCTGGATTTAAAAAACACTGTTACCTGCAGATTTAGTGCAATTTTCCCCTTCAAAGGCACTTCAAACTATTTAAAAGCCTGATCTGCAAACATAAGACTCCACTCCCTTATCTTTTAAGATCTGATCTGACATTTCCATTCTATCAAACCTAAGCAAGCAGAGTTTTTTTTGGCTACTGTTCTGGTAGTAAGAGTTAAGGAAGAGCAACTGGTTGCCTATGGCTTGGACAAGGATAATCTCAACTGGGTAAAAAAACTGGCTGGAGGGCTGGGCCCAGAAAGCAGTGGTGAATGGAGCTCCTTCTCCACTTCACTGCTTTGTAGAAGTTTCTATCCTTTGCAGACTCACCAGAGATTTAACTGCAAAGGCACAAGTACATGTAATTGGGCAAGAGACATCATGTATAAAAATATCAGATGAAAATAGCAGTTGTTGAATTATATATTCTGTGAAATCTTCTCTTTTTTTTTTTGTTTTTAAGCTTCTTTTAATGGCGTTTAGCCACACTTTAAAAAACATCAGTGCAACAAAGATCTAGATCACTGAAGCCAATCTCCTCTTGCTGTTGAATAGCAGCAAACCCAAAACTTCTGATATCAGGGATTTGTTTTTATAAAAATGTCAATTTTCAGAATGAAGCAGATACAAATATGGCCATAAAGTCATGAAATCAATACAATAATGTGTCATCCTTAGAGATAAAGGCACTCTAATCACTCAGCTTTGGTGTAATTCCCATTTCCCATCCTTTCATGAAGCAAAACCCTAGTGATAAACACTACAAAATCTTAATTTTCCAGATTTCTCTACAGGCTTTTAGAAAAACATATATAAATAATTTTAACCAATTGCTGGACATGGATGTTTTAACTTTTCTTTCTGCTCAGTACACTTGTTACACAAGATGAGCTCCAAGCATCAGATGTTCATAGAGTGAGCGTGTTTCTTGCACAGTGGCTTGTCCTTCTTGGAGAAGAAAGTCTGACCCTCCAAACTATCACTACATACCTGAAAATAAAAATAAGAATAAAAAAAGAATTTAAAAAAATAAGAAAATAAGAATAAAAAATAAAAATTAAAAAGAAAAGAATAAAAAAGGAATAAAAATAAGAATAAAAAATAAAAATAGAAAATAAGAGTAAAAAATAAGAATAA